>APFE030942127.1:1781-59097 GCA_000404065.3 Pinus taeda
CACTGAAGGAGGTTTTTCACTTGTTGTTTTCAGTTTAATTTCTATTACTCTGTTTTCAACAAGTCTATTTTCTTTAATTTAGAATGATGTTTCATTTCAGTTTTTAACCAATAGTGTAAGGATAAAATCACAACTATGCAGCCTTGTACTTCTGAGATACTTTATGAAAAAACGACTTTGTTTCCAAAACTAAATGAAGATTGGAGTAATAAGAATACATAGTTGCTTGGTTTTCTTACTGTTTTGTTATTTGTTTTCTTAGAACAGAACTGACAATTAATTGTGTTAATAGATGATCCTAACTTAAAATGGTTAAATATCTAATTCATACAGTGATTGAATTTACTTAACACATTGTTAGTTTTACATGTCTTTACCTTTTCTTTTCTGCTTCCAGATCCTTACTTAGTTGCATCACTTGACATTCCGAAAAATCATTTCAAGGAGATTGATTTCATCATATTCCAAAATTTAATGGTTGAACGTTTAAATGAATGCAATCACTGAGTCACCTTCTGCATCAATATCACTTCTGATTTTAAGAATTAGATCCATGGATTAGGATTAATGATAAGACAAGATAGATGCTTTGTTTTCTTATTAGGTTCTAACTAGTCAAAATTTCTTGGTCCATTTTTAGGAGATTAGACTAACTTAGGAACCTTTCCTTTCCTTTAAAATTCATTAGATCGATTTAAATTTCTCATATATTGTATATTCTTAAACATCAAAGAACAAAAACCCCCAAAACAAGCATAAAATACAAAACAACGAAGTAAGAGAAAAGTTAAATAAGCACATATAGTGCATCACACTTCATCAGTCTACAAACCTCGGTTGATAATTCATGCAAGAAATTTAGGACACTAAATTGACTAAACATTTTGGTGTCATTGTAGGGGAAGTATAATTAGGTAACCTCATCTCTTACATCCAAAAAAAAAAAGGATATGCGTAGAGAAAGAGACTCTAGGGGTAGATTCATAGCTAGAGGTAGGGGTTCAATTCCTACAACACCACCTACTCCACCAAGACTAAGAAGAGATACACCTCCATCTCAAACTCATATTTATAGCCATAGACCTCCTGAAGTTCTAAGGTCGAAATTCAATCAAGAGGATCTCCTACTTCATCTACTGAGGCAATCCTAGAGGAAGAAAATCTTGGATCTCCAACAGAAGGAGTAGCCTTTTTCACCTCTACAGGAGAACATGTTTTAGTTGAAGAATTAAGAATACCTAGTGGAGAAGAAGAAGTAGAACCTTTCTTCCACATACCATTGATAGAGGAACCAAAGGAAGAGAAATTAACCTTGCAAGTTGAATCTTATATTAACTCTAAAGAAACTATAATGGCAGAAGAAGGAGAGGATGGAGAATTTTCACTATTTGGAGGAGGAGGAGGTAAAGGAAGAGGTAGAGGAAATAATGGAGAAGGTAGAGGAAATAATGGAAGAGATAGAGGAAATAGGGAAGTTGACAATTCTTTTGGATTCCCTATAGTTGATGAAGAAACAGATGCCACAATGAAAAATATCTCACCTTCTGTCCTCCCAAATTTTCATGGATTAAAAAGTGAAGATCCTGAAACCTTCTTATTTGAATTTGAAGTCTTGTGCAGAACTTATGATTATTTACATGACTCTCAAAAACTCAAATTGTTTCCCTCAACATTGAAAGGAGCTGCTTTAAAATGGTTCATGGGATTGGTCACTCAGTCTATTAGAACATGGAATGACATGAAGAAAGTGTTTTTGGACAGGTATTTGGATTATTGCATGCCTATCAATCACAAAGATGAAGTGTTCAAAATGATGCAAAGAGAGGATGAAAATTTGGAGGATTTAATTGAAAGTTTCAACTATAAGTTAAAAAGAGCAAAAATGGATAAATTAGATCAAGATAGTTTAAAAGCTCTTTTATTAAAAGCCATTAGAGATGAGTGGATAGACATCCTTAACATGATGGGGAAGGGAGATATCTCTCAACTCCCATTAAGTGACATGAAGAATTATGTGTTCATCTCTCAAGAGGAAATTCCAAAACTGGGAAAGGTCTAAGAGATCCTTCTCTTGTTAGAGTGAATAAATCTGCAACTGGACCAGTGGGTAGGGCAGAAATTGGAAACATGCTTGATGAATTTAGACTAGATATTCTAGGGATCCTTAGTGAACAGATAGACACCCTTAAGTTACAAAACAAGAAAAAATCTGAGACTGATGCTTTAACGATTTTCTATCCCAAATGCAAAAATAAGCACACTTTAAGAGAATGCCCTTTGGATGAAAAAATCATAGAGACTTGTGTGATTCGTTCAAAAAACCATGAGACCAAAAGTTGTCCTTCAATTCCTGGTCTTAAGGTTTTTTTCAAGAGGAAACAATTTCAAATCCAACAAAATCTCTTTGCTTTATCTCAAGAAGATCTTGGTTGGGGCAACAAAACCGGGGTTTTAACAACCAAATGTATATACACCCTCCTCTAAATTGGAATTCTTGGCAACAACCTTGGCCTCAATCTCAATCTCAAACTCAACCTCGGGCTCAAGGAATGCAAAATCCTTATGGAAGATTCTCTCCATACTATCAATATCCTGCATCATACCCAAACTATCCTCCCCAACAAATTCCTCAACAAAATCAATAGCCCCAACTTCAAAACCAAAACCCTCAACTTTCATTGCCATTTCCACAAATACCAAATCAGCTACCTGCCCAACCATTACCAATCCCCAACAATAAAAATCCTCAGAATACCTATATGGTGGAAGGACAGCAATTTCCAACTTATATGATCACTCCATTAGATCTCAATGATGTCCAACTAAGATCTGGTAGGATATTAAAAAAGAAAAAGACTTATGTAGTTATTCAAGAACAAGACAATTCTTAGGAAGATTCTCTACAACAAAATAAAGTTTTGAAGGAACATATCCTCAAAAACAGAATACTGAAAATGAAAAATAGAAAGAACCAATAAACTCAACTCCTATCATAGAGCAACCACCAGTATCCACCTCTACACCTCCTTTTCCAGAAAGGTTAAAAGTTGATAGAGGGGTAGAAAAGCATATTATATTTCCTAATTATGGTTTTCTAGATTAATTGAAAAATGTTTGTACCAAAATCCCTTTATTACAAGCCATTAAGGAGATCCCAATTCTAGCTAAAACAATAAAGGAGCTGAGCATGAAGAAACCAGGAAGAAAAACAAAAGATGTAAAAAGAATTCAGCTAGCAAGAAAAATCACAGACATAATGATGGGAAAAAATGCCATACAAAAATATGTAGATACAGGAAGTCCAGTTGTATAAAAACATATCAATGGAGTTGAAATTCTGAATACACTGATTGATTTAGGATCAGCAATAAACATCATGAGCAAACAAACCATGGAACAGCTCAAACTTCCCAATCTTCTTTATACACCTACTTTACCGCAATTGGCAGATAGATTTGTAATCAAACCAAATGGTGTGTTAGAAGATATTTCAGTGTCCTTAGACTCCTGGGAGTACCCTGTTGATTTTATGATCCTAACCCCAAAGAACAATCTAGGAGGACATCCACTTATATTAGGAATACCTTGGTTGGCTACAGCTGATGCATTCATTAGTTGTAGATCTGGTGATATGTATATCTCTTACGGTAATTCAACTAAGAAATTCACTCTATATCCTCTAGCAAGAAAAATCACAGAGATAGATGACAAAGAATGGATTGATGATGAAAATGATATTCAGCCTCTCTTTACTATTTCAACCATTAGTGAAGATAGTCAATCTTAAATACAATGGAAAATTATGAATCATCTCCAAAATATGAACATGATCAATTTCAAGAAAAATCCAATATTGAATATTTGTCATCTAGGCAAATGTCTCTTTATTATATGGAAGAATTTGGTAGCTCTACAGTTGAAATCTTTCCAAGAAAAACATTGAATATAAACAATAACTTGGAAAAATTACAACAGGAAAAGCTAATCAAAACTTTACAACAACATTCTTCTGCATATGCATGGGAATACACTGACATGAAAGGAATTAGTCCTAAGAATTGTATACATCACATCTACATTTAGGAAAATTGTAAACCTATCAGACAACCTCAAAGAAGGATGAATCCAAATCTTAGGGAAATTGTGAAAGAGGAGTTGCAAAAATTGATGAATGTAAACTTCATTTACCCAATTTTAGACAGCTAGTGGGTTTCTCCTCTAGTGATTGTGCCTAAAAAGAATGGTAAATGGAGGGTATGTATTGATTATCGAGAATTGAATAAAGCTACCCTGAAATATGATTTTCCTTTTCCCTTTATAGATCAAGTGTTAGATACATTAGTAGGTAAGAAGTATTTCTCATTTTTGGATGGTTTTAGTGGTTACAATCAGATTCAAGTAGCACCTGAAGATCAAGATAAAAACACATTCACCTGCACATGGGGAAATTATGCCTACCAAGTACTCCCTTTTGGATTATGCAATGCACCTGCAACATTCCAAAGAGCAGTAATAGGAATTTTTTCTGATCTAGTACATGATTGTGTAGAGGTGTATATGGATGACTTTACAGTTTATGGGAATACATTTGAAGAAGATTTAGAAAATTTGGAAAATTTTATTAAAAGATGTAAGGAAGCAAACCTTTCACTAAGCCATGAAAAATGTTTTATGATGTTTATAGAAGGGATTGTTTTAGGACATCACATTTGAGGAGATGGAATTAAGGTTGATAAATCTAAAGTTGAAGTCATCTCTAATTTATCAATTCCAAGTTGTCAAAAGGATGTTAGAAGTTTTCTAGGATTCACGGGATACTATAGAAGGTTTATAGAAAATTTCACTAAACTAGCATCCCTACTCTTCGAATTACTCACCAAAGATTGTGAATTCAATTGGAATCTTAATTGCTAGTTGGCATTTGAGACTTTAAAAGCAAAAATTTATGAGGCACCCATCTTAAGAGGTCCAACTTGGAAACTACCTTTTCATATTTCAACAAATGCTTCAGATACAGCTCTGGGAGCTATATTAGGACAAAAATATTTGATCCCTTATGCCATCTATTACACAAGCAAGAATTTGACTCACACTGAGTTAAATTACATTGTAACTAAAAAGGAATTCTTAGTTGTTATTCATGCTATCAACAAATTCAGACATTACATAACAGGCTATGAAACCTTTGTTCATACAGATCACTCTGCAATTAGGTACTTAATGAATAAACCTATTACTAATGGCAGAGTTATAAGATGGTTATTATTCCTGCAAGAATTCAACATCATTGTTCTAGATAGACCTGGAAAACAAAACACAGTTGTTGATTTCTTGTCTAGAATTCAAAATATCAAAGATGACACTCCAGTTGAAGATAAATTTCCTGATGAATATATTTTTGCAGTAACTACTCAAACCCCTTGGTTTGCAGATATTGCTTATTACTTAGTCACAGGAAAATTACCTTCATATTGGTTTCCTAAGGAGACAAGAAAAATCATTCAAACAAGTGAAAGTTACTCCTAGATTACTAATGAATTGTACAAAACAAGTCCAAATCTCATGATCAGAAGATGTGTTCAAGAAGATGAAATGCCTGAAATTCTTAGGGAATGTCATCATGAACCTTGTGGTGGACACTTTGCTGACAAGAGGACAGCCTATAAAATCCTTCATTTAGGATATTATTAGCCCTCCATCTTCAGAGATGACAAACAATATGTCAAAAGGTGTGACAGATGCCAAAGGGTAGGGAAACCTGCTCCTTCAAATGAAATGCCACTACAAACTCAGGTATTCGTTGAACCTTTTGAAAAATGGGCCTTGGATTTTGTTGGACCAATTAATCCTCCATCTAAACAAAAGAAGTATATTTTGGTATGCATTGATTATGTCACCATATGGGTAGAGGATAAAGCATTACCTTTTTCTAATGAAAATTTTGTAGTTAATTTTCTTTTTGAGGAAATCTTCACTCATTTTCGTGTTCTAAGAGAAATTGTGATAGATCAAGGATCTCAATTTACATCTAAAATGGTGGAAAGACTTGTGGAATAATACAAGATAAAACATAGAAACTCTACTCCTTACCATCCACAAGCAAACGGTCAAGTTGAATCTACCAATAAGGTGATTGAAGGAATTCTCACTAAGATTGTACATCTACATAGAAGAGATTGGACAGAAAGGCTTCCAAAAGCCTTATGGGCTTATAAAACTACATGGAGGAACACAACAAGACATACTCCCTACGAGCTTGTTTATGGGAAGCAAGTCTTGTTCCCTATAGAGTTTCAAATCAAAACCTTCAAGATGGCGGTCCAATTGGGACTGGATTTATCAGAAGCACAAAAACATAGATTGGAGCAACTCAATGCGCTTGATAAAATCAGGCAAGATGCAGTTCAAAGAACCAGTTTATTCCAACAGCAAAGGGCTAAATGGCATGATAAGTATATCAAGGAGAAGAAGTTTCAAGCAGGGGATTGGGCACTTTTGTTCGATTCAAAATTCAAATATTTTCAAGGAAAGTTTCAAACTCATTGGTTTGGGCCATATGAGATTGAAGAAGTCTTTAATAATGGAGCAGTGAGAATAAGGACAATAGATGAAATAAAGGTACCTCTTCTTGTGAATGGTAATCGGTTAAAGATATATCATAAGCCAATTTCAAGACAGGATTTTGTCAAAATTTTCCTCGATAGCACTGAAATGAAGTTGGTGAAGAAGAATTCTTCTTCTCCACTAACATAGTCTTTCCTGTATATCTATATCTATATATATATATAATAAAAATATAATATTATATATTATATTATAGTATTATAAAATATAAAACATAAAAATATATATAAATAAAATGTATAAGTATGAAAACCAATTGTTCATTAGCATACTTATACAGGAAATACAGGGTGAAAATCAGAAATTTTTGACATCCTATATTTCCTATTTTCTTTATGTAATAAGTAGTGACATAAAGCTACATCCATTTGCAGTTCCTAATCTGAAAATTCATTTCATCTCACTTCACTTGTATTCCCTTTCATTGTTATATTCCATTTCCATTTCATTTCAAATTCATGTTCCATAGCCATACTTCATTTGTATCATGTTCTACAACTAATTCCATTCCGCAGCTAATTTGATTCTGCAGCCATATCTCATTCTGCAGCTTTGTTCCAAACAAATGATGATTGCAGGGAATTGAAGAATCTTGTTTTTGAAGATTGATATGCTAAAAAGGGTATGTGTGGATCAACATCAAAGAAAACAACAAACGAAAAGGTCAAGTTCTAAGAGGTAAAGTGAAAAAATTTATTTTAAATAGCAAGGTTAGAACATAAAGCATATATAATATGAGTATTCATATGTTTTCTTGGCAAATCATCATTTGATTTGATTGCAATCTCCATCGTACTGCATATCTGCCACATCCTCCATATTTTGTCACATAACAGTCCATAATTAACTCGCTCATTATTTTAACGGCCATGACTACGACGTGACATACTTGTCCACGTTTCTCCAAAACCCCTACCATCTACTTATTTCATACAAACCCGCAGTTCCTTTCACCATATTCGCAATCAGTCCATTTCATAAACCAGGAAGGGTAGTTCTAAATGTTGAAGAACTCTGCGTAGTAGAAGGCATGGGGCTAATTGTCATATCAGAACCGGTAGGAGAAAATTACATGGAAGGATACCCACAGCTCAAGGAAATGTTGCAGAAAGTTGGATGGCTCAAATTCATCGAGAAATTTGATGGTTTTCATAAGGAGATTACAAAATCCTTTGCTAGACCTTTTGATGGCACAAAGGTAGAAATTGGAGATATTAATTTTGCAGTCACTGAGTCATTCATAACTGAGGCTACAGAACTTCCAAGGCATGGTGAAAGATGGTTCAAAAACAAGGAATTCCACAGTGAATCATGGAAAGTAATACTCAAAAACCCAAGTATGGATGTCTCTATTTTTAGAAAAGGAATTCCCATTTCAGCTCTTAAAAGTAAGTGGAGGAACATGTTTTTGATATTACAGAAATTTATCACCTGTGAGGGAAGACTTGGTTGCATGCATGTCTACCATATCCGTTTACTGATGAATTTCCTAGAAAACGAAGAAATCAATCTTCCTTTCTTCCTGCTAAATAGTTTAAGAAGGATGGCCTCAAATGTGCAAAAGAAAATAAAGTTCATAGATACAACCATGTATCATCATGGGTTGATAAAGACATTGATTGAGTTTCATTTAAAAAGCATAGGAGATACCTGGGAGAATTTCCTCATAGAAACCATTTCCAGGAAGCACCAGAGTCACCTAAAGAAGATAATGTTAGAAGTAAAAGAAAGAAGACTGGTACAACTATTAAAGACAGACCTGAGTCTTCATTACAGAAAGACGATGAAAAATTAATCTCTGAAGAATTGACATAAATTAGGAAGCAAATCAGGGCAAGAGGAAAAATAAGCAAAGAGAAAAAGGTCACATATGAGTAGAATGTAAGTCATCCACAACTTATAAGAAGCTCTAGACTCCAAGGTTTAGTAAAGAAAACATCGTCAAAAGGGACAAATTTTATAAACTTAGACGAGGAAACCCCATAAACATCTCCTATTAACATCCCTTCTACACGCAGTCCTCAAAATTCTCCTGATCATCATTTTGAAGGTAGCCCAAGCAGAATATCTCCAAGCATAGACCCAATGCAACAACAAATATATGATTATATAGAATCAATGGAGAAGAGAAGTGCCTCAATGAAACCAAAACCTTTTATCAATCCACAAGAACCTCTAATTGACTCTCTCAAATAGGAAATTTATGAATTAGAGACATTGAATAGGCATATCAAATAGGAGAATGAAACCTTGAAGGAACAAAATAAATTGGACAAGGAAATTTTTGAAAATACCATTCTACATCTACGACTGTGGTATAAGAAAAACAGAAAGTTGAAAAGAAAGAATAAGATTCTCAACAGAACAGTCATTAACCTCAAGTACAGGCTTCTTATGAGAAAACCCAGAATGACAGTCACTTCAAAGAAGAGAACAAGAAGAAAATTGGATGTACTAGCAAAGGTGTCTGAGAAAATGCATTAGAGAAGAAGAACTCACATTTTTGGCAAATTGCATGAGGACATGCAATGATTTTGCAGTGGGGGTATGTTAAACCTCAGAATTACCTTCTCCTTGACATTTGTTCTCACCTTTTTCTCTCATTTTCTCATAAGACTACAAACCCAATCAATGATAAATGCTAGGTTTTGTCTTAGGAAAGCATTAAAATGATCACCATATTATATTTTCATGTTCTTGCTATTTTAATAGATTTTTGCAAATTAGCTACAGAACGCAACCTATTCTATAGCTAACTATGGATTCCGTAGCTACTCTCATGGTTTGGTAGGTTACAAGTGTCAAATGAAGAATTGGACCACATGGGCATTTCCAGAATCATCTCCACGTGGATTCTATCCTATTCACTCGGTCCAGATTGATAGAAAAGTGTGCCTAAAGTCATGGTCAAAGATGGAGTCGTATACGTTACCTAGAAGTAGTCAGACTCTTGATTTTCTCTTTCGTAGCTAATCAAGAGTCTAACAATTTTGTTGAAGAGCTAATTTGAATTAAGCCACTTGTAGCTTATCAGAAGTTAAACAATCCTATTACAATTCGAATTAAGCCACTTGTAGCAAGTTTTTCTCAAAAATAGTTATGTTATTTTCCTATAAATATTGGCTGCACTGAACCAAGAACTAGTTAGAAGCTAGAAGGAATTACAGGCTTTTTGCTGATACTCTATATTCAAACTTCATTTTGTTCATAATACAAACTTCGTTTTGTCAATGATGGTTTAAAGTGCATCTTTAACTAGCTACCATTCTAGCCACATCAGTGGTAGAGGGCCGTTGCACTAAAGGAGGTTTTTCACTTGTTATTTTCAGTTTAATTTCTATTAATTTGTTTTCAACAAGTCTGATTTCTTTAATTTAGAATGATGTTTCATTTCAATTTTTAACCAATAGTGTAAGGATAAAATCAAAACTGTGCAGCCTTTTTCTTCTGAGGTATTTTATGAAAAAATGACTTTGTTTCCAAAATTGAATGAAGATTGAAGTAATAAGAATACACAGTTGCTTAGTTTTCTTACTGTTTTGTTATTCGTTTTCTTAGAACAGAATTGACAATTAACTGTGTTAATAGATGTTCTCATAAACCATTTCAAAATGATGATGATCCTAACTTAAAATGGTTAAATATCTAATTCATACAGTGATTGAATTTACTTAACACATTGTTAGTTTTACATGTCTTTACCTTTTCTTTTCTGCTTCCAGATCCTTACTTAGTTGCATCACTTGACATTCCGAAAAATCATTTCAAGGAGATTGATTTCATCATATTCCAAAATTTAATGGTTGAACGTTTAAATGAATGCAATCACTGAGTCACCTTCTGCATCAATATCACTTCTGATTTTAAGAATTAGATCCATGGATTAGGATTAATGATAAGACAAGATAGATGCTTTGTTTTCTTATTAGGTTCTAACTAGTCAAAATTTCTTGGTCCATTTTTAGGAGATTAGACTAACTTAGGAACCTTTCCTCTCCTTTAAAATTCATTAGATCCATTTAAATTTCTCATAGATTGTATATTCTTAGACATCAAAGAATAGAAACCCCCAAAACAAACATAAAATACAAAACAAAAAAGTAAGAGAAAAGTTAACTAAGCACATATAGTGCATCACACTTCATCCATCTACAAACCTCAGTTGATAATTCATGCAATCAATTTAGGACACTAAATTGCCTAAGCAAGAAGATCAAGAAAATCCATATAAAATTACATGAGACACTGCAAAATTCACAAGAAAAATACAAGGCCAAGCATGATCAGCACAGAACAAAGAATTCATTCAAGGTGGGAGACAAAGTATGGTTACCTTTGAACAAGGAGAGGTTGGAGGGTCTTGGAAAGAAAACTAAGGTTTTGTGATATGGTCCCTTTGAGATACTAGAAAAGGTGGGAGATAATTCCTATAGACTCAATGTACCCACATACATGCACAATTACTCAATGGTGAATGAAGATAATATGAAACTCTACGAGACTTTCATGATAAATCAGGAAGAGGAATAAGTCTTGCATTTTGTAGAGTATTTGGCACTAGATGCGCAAGTAGATTTTATAGCGGATACAATTTTTCAGAAGACGTCTTGTGCTATCAGTCTAGGTAGGATTACCTTTGGTATATTAGGTTGAAAGGACAACTTTCAAGCGAGGCTAAATGTTACTCCAAGGAGAAGGTGGAGGAAAATTTCCTCACCTCATTCAGTAAAATATTTTGGGGGGGAATCCTTACAAAATGGGGAGGTCTAATCTAGATTGGATAAATATGTTATGTGTCATCCATTTTGATGCCTTTAGAGTTGAAAATGCATAGGAATCATCTTAGAGGGTACCAATAGTCCTAGATTGGAAAATGTTTGGTGAAAAAATTCAAGAGACAGTTTGAGTCCTTAAACAACCAATTTTGTTGGTATCAAAATTACTATGCACCTATATTCCATAATCCAAATGTTGATACCTTTCCAATGGTGCAAGAATCACCTCAATCAAAGTTCCTATGAGAAATTTATGCCTCCTAGAAGTTAACCTTGTTAGGGCCTAAATCTACCTCAGGCTAAAGCAAGGCAGGTCTAGGGTAACATCAAACCACGCTTAACCTGGTAGCTAGCCCTACTAGGTCGGGAGAGGGCTCTCTCCTTGTCAATCTCAATGAAAATTTATCAAGGAAGGTTTGAGATGACTAATATAACAACTAATTTTAGGCTAGGTATGTTTGCTCAGAGGATTTTGTTTGATTTTAATGGTTATTTGCTGGATCAGATGGGGAACGCAGCTTTGGGTCTGGGAAATGAACACAAACTTGCAGAGGTTTCTGTGGGGCGAGGTAGGCAAGTGTTTTAGCACTTTGAAATAAGTGTAATGGTGAGTCTAAATACTGGTGAGGACCTGGAGAGGGCATGCATAAGTCATGAGTCCTCTTCAAACAGTAGAAAACATGTAAAACTAAATAAACCCTAAGGAAGAGCACTGAAACATCAATGGATTCTACCTTTTACACTTGATTCATTTAACTATGAAGAATAAAAGAGATGATGGCACACATAAACATAAGATCACTGAAAAATTGAGAAGGAAACTATGCTATTTCACATTACCACAAGAATCCCACAAAATGCTGCAAAACCCTGGTTTATTTCCTTGCCAAACTGCATAAATGATGTACAATAGTGCTCAATGCATCCATAAGAGTCCAAACTTCTGCCAAATTCCAACCTCTATACTATGAAATTCATAAAATATATACATTTTCTCATCCTTGTACTAAGGGAATTGAGCTCAACCATTTTCTTCAAAATAGAATCAATTACATTAAACACGGACAGAATTTCTGAAAATAGGTGTTGAAGATGAACTCGTATCTCCTAAACCATAGCACATGTTACAAAACTGAAAGAAATTTTTGTAGATAAGTTCATTTTGAAGAAAAAACTCTCTCAAATTTTGGAAATTAATTTCCAGTTGCTCGAAATCTGTGCCACAAAATCATCTCTAAAATATAAAATCATTAAAACTTTAAATCTGTGAAAATGAGCTGTAAATATCTAGTCACCGATCCAAATTCACAACACCTGTGAATAAATGAAAAGAGGTTTTTTTTATAAGGATTGTGGTTAACAAAAAGCTCCTTGGGTTTTTCAAAATTATTTTCCATATGTTGTAAAATGGCACCTCACTAAAATGACTAAAACAGTAAAAAATATGAAAAATTAGCTTTGTTTTAATGTAGGCTCCAAATATCACTGCATATCTCCCACATAGTATCACCTGTGCATAAACTGAAGGAGTTTTTTGTTATTTGGTATGTGATGGAAAAAATTATCTTTCACTTTTGTAAAATTCCTTTCCAAATTGGTCTTGTTGTAAACTTGTCCCTGTGTGCAGCAACTGACCTCAAAACATGCATAACCAAGAATCAATCATTCATTTTGATCGTATCTTGTAATTCGGGAGCCGGTTACGAGAGTGTGATATACCATTGGAAATATTTTTTCGATCTTCTTTTGATGGAAACACTTGTGACATTTTTTGTGTTGAATATCATGTGCAAAACATCTAACCAAACCAAACCTAGTAAGAGCTCATGTTGATCCCTGGTGACAGGTTGCGAAGACTGGAACTAACACACCTATCGAAATTGACCACCATAATTTGAGAGGATGTCATGTTAACCCCCATTATGAATGGAAAGGAGCTAGCTGTGCGGACTATATAATGGTCAACTCATAACTCATATTTAGGGTTGAATGGGTCAAATTTAACCCCCAGTTGGCTATCGAGTTGTGTTATAACCGAGCCACAGGAGGTAAAGGTGTTCAATTCTATTCGAGTGAATTTTGTTCCATTAATGAGAAAAGGGGATAAGAGTGGATAAGAAAAGAGAAAATAAAGAGGGATTGTGTATTATAGCAACTCATAGGACACATGTCTCGTTTCTTTGTACTTGCATCCATTTCCACTCAAAGAAAGAGAGGGTAGAGTAGCCTCACCTTCCAGCTGGGTTTTCTCTAAAAAGGGTTTCCCAGGTCATATCTTGTGTTATTATTTTTTTGAGTGATTGTATTTTTGTATGTTCTCTATTTTTCCACATTTTCTATATTTCATGCACAAAAAAATAACTTAATAAATCTAATCTAAGGAAAATAAATCTCTAAGTATAGATTTTAGATTTAAGTATAATTTTATCGGATTTATTTGATGAAGTGTCTTGTGGAATATCCGTAGAATTTTATGAATCATTATTTAATGGATTCCATCACTTCTATTGTTCCATGTTTGCATGTCCTTTGAGGTTTCAAATAAAACAGTATTAAGCTTTGAATTGTTTCTTTGAAGAATTATGAATCTATGTCTAGATGTCATATGTTAGTTGTCTTTTCTTCTAGGGATTTAATCATGTTCAAGTCTCCCCCTAAAACTATAAAGAGTCTCTTAGAATCTGAGAGATAGCTTGTATGGTTATAAAAAAGGATAGCTTTTCCCCTAATAAATTAGGTCCATAAACATTGGAGATGTAGCGCAATTTTATTGATCCAATTAATCAAAATCATGTTATGAGGGTTCTCAAATTTGAGAAGAAGTTAGAGAGTGAGATTTATTAGGGGTGTTAGCGAAGTGAAATTCTTATTGATGTCCCATGGGTATAAATTGCGATCAATTGACAACCCTTTCAGTTAGATGTTGTAATTTTAGTAAGAAAATTGCTTGAACATTTGGCTTCCTAGAGCCTAAATATAGTCATTCATTCTTTAAGAATTTTATTCTTGAGAAGCATGTGTTTGCTTGTACCATTCATGCCCCTTACATTCCTTGAGAGAATATGTATTGGTGGGGGTGGGGATAAATGTATCCATCATCAAAGAAATTCTTCCAAAATTTATTAGTGTCTCTCCAAGCTCTTACAAAAGTTGTTTGTTTCTTCTACACCCTTTTGTATCCTCTTCATTGACCTCACTACCTTTTTTTGAAGAGTTTGGTTTTACACCTAAAGAAGTAGACTAGTGATGTGTACCTTTAATTTTCCTTTCATGTAGCTCTTATTTTTTGATAAATCCTTTTGATAAGAGATATATTGATTGGTCTAGGATAGAGGCCATGTCCTATCGATCCCATGATATTGTGAACATTGCATATCAAGGTCACTTAGTGCCATGTCCTCACCTTCTTCTAAGTCTGACAAATCTTCATTTTCTTGGATCATTTCAGTATCTTTAGTCTCCATGATAACCTTTTCTTCAGTATGGATCTTCCATTATTAAATTTGTTATGTTGTTGTTTTTAGGGTTCCTAGATCCAGTGAAGTGTGCTCCTATGGGTTAATGAAAGCTCCATCTTAATTTTCCTCTATGTTTTTACATAAAATATCATAGCAATCGCGAGTTTTTAGCCTTGCTAAGTTGCCTTGCATAGAGGGTTTTTTTTTCCAAATATTCTTCTACTAGACACTTTCTTAAAACTCTCTGAATATTTTTCACCTTGGGGATTTGGGGGAGTAAGTAATATATTAAGAGGATAGTCACAGAAGAGATTCCCACGTTGATGGAAATTCTAGCACTAGAATTGAATGTGTTGATAATCAATTGTTTGGAGCTAATTAGAATCATAGTAGCTTAATCACATGGTAGCAAGAAGGGGTTTTAAGACATTCATATAGACATAGATTCAAGCATAGGAAGTGTAACAACCATGTCTTTTTACTTCTGATATCATGACGAATGCCCCTAGGGTGTTTCCTACTCCTTCCAAGATTTCTACATGTTATAATTGTTGAGAGAGGGAGTATAAGTGAATCCATATTGGAGAAACGGTGAAATCCTCTTTGTCTCGCTTGAATATTTTATTACAAAAGTAGATATAGATCCCAACTAAGTTGAATAGAAAGGTGTGCTTCTGAAACACCTACTCCCTATCTTCCAAATCATTTAAATTTGCCATAAAAAATCCTTTTAAGCCTAGCTTCAATTCCATGTGGTATTTTTTTACTTCTAATATGTCTTAATCTACCAGATTAGGGTTATTCTTGTTGGAAAAATACTCAAAAGTTTCTCGATGAATGCATGATCTTGCATATATTGGATATTTTCTACAATTCTTGTAGAAGGGGTTTCATATTTGGGAATGTTGTTAGATTTTGGAATGTAGGTACCTATGCATTGTGACTAAGTGATTTCAGATCCTGTTGGAACTAGATTCACCTTCTCAAAACTAGGGTTACTATTCTCATTAGATGTTGAATCCACAATGACCTTATTGCCCAATTTCCATTGACAAAGGATTGTTACTGCAAATTGGAGCCACTGCCCACTATGGTACTATAGAATGAGAGAGGTAGTGGTCCCATCCTATTGTTAGCATTAAAACAAAACCAAAAACCCTAAACATTTCAGAAACCTAACTAGTGCAAGTATATAAATTATAAATTATAAATTGTAAATTGTAATTTTTATAAATACATCAATACTATAAATTCTAAATTAATTATCAATAATTTTCTCATCAATATTTAACATATTAATATAAAAATTTTAAATAAATTATTATTATTAAATTCTAAATTAATCAACAATATTTTTTTATCAATATTTATAACTATTACTCAACATCTAATTTATACATCTATTTGAGAGGAACCTCTCCTTCTAACAAAATCATAACAAACCACTAGCTTGCTTTTCCAAAAAAAGTCATTACATCCCACTATCTAAATAAACCACTAGCCTTCACTTCAATGTAGTGATAACAAAGCACCATCCAAAAGGAGAAAAGTCTATTTTCGCCTTATTACTACTTGAACTACTACTCTTAAAAAAAATAGGAGACTTGAACTCAACTTTACATAATTTATATGAAAGAAAAAAATGAAATAATCTCTCCATGAGTACATAAGAGAGATACTCACTTTCGCTTTTACAAATCCATAAAGGAAGATAGATGTTAATTTTACTCCTTTCTTTGTACAAATTGAGGTTACTTTATATATGGGATAGAAGATGGTTTACAACATTTATAATTAAAAAAACCTTATTTAAAAGACCTTAATGAAAATAAATCAATTAAACTATATCATATGGGTAATAAGGGTTGAAGTCACTAAAATAATATATTCAATATGTGTTTATTATTTTATTTTTAAAATTAAGTCTAAATGAAGAGGATAACAATCATTCCTTCATACCACTCAAAATAAACCCAGTGCACATAAAGTAATAAAACTTATTATAATTTTATTGTCAATTATGGAAAAAATAAATAAATAAAGAATTATAATTTATTATTGTTTTGTTTTGTTTTGTTTTGTGAATCTAGACTTTTTATTAATTCATGTCAAAGACATATCGTGTAGAGATGATAAACAAAAAATGTTTGACCTCATTCCTACCAAACTTGTTGGCCAAAAGATAGAAAAAAACACACAGACATCAACATAAGCAAACTAAGAGACCACATATAGATAGCATAAAAATACCAGAAGATACCAAGAACAAGTAATTTAGTAGGTTACTTAGATTTGGATTGTCCAGGCCATTGCCTAGTGGCTGAGGAGGACAAAACATCTCATGGACATGCCCCTCCATATGTTCTATTATGCCTTCTAGATGGTCCAACCTCTCATGTATTCTTTTTTGGCCTCAGCGCAAAGCTACCAGTTTGTCCATCATGTGCCACTAGTTATGAAGAAGATTGTTCAGGAAACCAATGAGTTCATTCATGTCATCATGGCAGTCTCTCACAAGTTATTCCAATAGCAAAGTCACCTATTGAAGTTGGTTCTCCAGAGAGTCAAATGGATAGAGCAATTGTATTCCTTTGAGACACTGATCCACCTGTTGATCTGATTCTTCACTTAAATCTCGCATATCATCCTAGTCTTCTTCTCCAAAGCCCTATCCCACCACCTCTACATGCACGGCCACTCTGTCATTGCATAGCCATCATGGTTTCAACCTGACTTCTGCAACATTCAACCCAATACATAGTGTGTTGACACCTTTGAATGCATTGAGCCACATTAGTGTATCCCAGTCCAACAAAGAGGTGGTGGTAAATGTGACAAGGTGAATTGTTGAATGGTATTCGCCCATCCCCAACCAACTTTTCAGAATTAAAAGAACCTCCCTCCATTTCAGGCCCAAGGAGCAATAAGATTCCATGCCTACTCCTCACCATTTTGGACACCAACAATCAACAAAAGATGGCGATGGAAGGATAACACTGGTGGGTACCCACCCAATCCTCCCAATTTTCCATCGGGAAAATGTCCCTCCAAAATAAGAAGGCACTAGTTGAAACAAAATCAAAAGAAATGGAGATAATGCTAGCACAGAAACTACAATCTCTTAAACAAGATGAACCCCCACAAGGATCACCGCCCCAACCAAAAAACTAGACCACTAGCACAAACAATAGTGTGATGACGAGGTTTATCCCTCTATTTTCCAATCTACCACTAGGTCTAATGAAAGTTCTAAGCAAAAAAAGTAGAGACCCCAATACTACCTTTAAATAAAAACTAGCCAACCGGATGAAAGAGAAATTTTTAAGCAAATTAGCAGACTAGAGGATTGATATTACTCGAGTTTTGGAGATTGCAAAGAGTTACAGCAATGATGTTTTATTTTTCTTTCCCAAATTTTGGTACTCCCTTTGAATATCACATACCTAACCTAATGGCTATGCATACATCCACACACCTAGGTCCCAAATCCATATGTCCTGCAAGCCCACAATGGTTAAGCCAGTATCCTTTGAACCCATTGAAAATCCTCTCCCCCTTAACTCAACTTGAAAGACCATGAATGGAAAAGGCATAAAGTTTCCTTGCACATCCACAACACCATTTATGTCTTCCACATTTAATCCCATCACCATGCACAACAAATAGTAAGTTGAAGGGTTACAGGTTGCTAATATAACTCTTACAATTTCTAGAAACATCCTTGATGTTTTGCACTGAGAAGCTTCCTTGACAAACCTCATTAATCACTATGGCATGTGGGAATGGAAGTTATTACCCCACCATATCCTCCATTCACCTCCAACGTCACTCTCATTGGGGAATTATAATTTTATTGTTAGTTAATAGGAAAATTTGAAATTTTTTTAAACAAAATAATGAAATTTCTTATAAATGTATTGTCAACCAATAGTGAGATTAATTGTGATTGGTTACTCACCCATAGGGCATAGAATATACATTGATGGGGTGTACTATTAAGTCACTCAGTGATGTGAAGGTCACTGGTTTGAAACTTCATGGACAAAAATCCAGTCATTCTAAAGGTTGGTGTGGCCCAAGTTTGTGTTGTGTGTGGAGCATGATTGTTCAGAGGTCTTTGTTTCAGCTGGATGTATACCCCAGGAATTTTTTACACCCCTCCACGCAGGGGGGGGGGGGACTTTTCCCCCCCGCGGGGCTGGGGGGCCAATTCCCCCCCCCCCTAGCTGGGGGGTTCGGGGGCAACCGTCCCCCGGCGGGGGCTCGGGGGCAGCGCCCCCCGAAGCTAAAAACAGATGTAAATTTCCTTGTAAAAGTTATAGTAATTTCTAGTCATCTGGGCTGTTCATTAGGCAGATGATCTGACAGTAAACTTATGTTTAGTTTAGGGTTTTTTGCCTAGAAGGCAACCCCTCTCTTTGTATGAGGGCATTGTATTTGGAGGTTGTGTAATAGATGTGTATTCTGTTGTGAGCGAGAAACAGAGAGGTGAGACTGTGAGAAAAACAGAGGATATTACAGTGGATTTGTTGTAGGTTGTGTCTCTTCATTTTGCTGGATAATAGAAAGGAAGGACTGGTTGTTCGGGGTGGATGTAGCCCAAACTGGGTGAACCACGTATATCTGTGTCTCTCTTGTTTCATGCGTTTTCTGTGTTTATATTTCTACAATATTTTATGTGTTCCATTGCTCCGTAGTATATAATTTTCTAACATTTTGGTGTGATCCCTGAGTGATTTTGACGACTTAGATGCCCCTCGGTTGTGGCATCTCAAGCCATAGGTCAAGCCTGTTGTAATATTTGGAGAACACATACCACATGAAAAACAAAAAAAATTATCATTGATTACTCCCCCCACAATGGGTGGACATGCAACTATACGTATACGGATGTGAGATAATGAGAGAATGAGGATTTGGATCAAGGACCCAAGCTATAAGCTTCACACATGAGGAAATATAGGTTCATGGTATGGGTGAAGGAGCTTGTTTATCTATGCATTAAACCATATGGTGGTCAACTTTTGGCAGCATAAGGTGAATGGGTAAGTAGATTGAGACTTCTAAAAACAACGATGGAAATTGTCATCATAACCCCACATGGCGCTTGCTCTGAAATGAGAGAGGAATAAAACTAAAACATTCATGAGAATTTGATAGAAGGGTATACAAAATCACCATGGGAGAAGGTCTATTCTCTGCCTTTGATGCGCTCAAATCAAGTCTCATGGAATTTTTATGGGCTTTGGCTTCGACGTAAGGTTCACAAGCTCTCTAATTTTGTTTAGGATTTTTTATCTATAATTGTGTTTATGGTATATTGTTTTTTTTATATCATTACCGTGTCCTTAGCGTTCGATTTTAGTCTTTGGGGAATTGCCTTCAATTTTTGGATCAACAACAGGGGTTCTGTCCTTGGTTCTAGGTTAGGACTTAACCTCCAAGAATTGTTGTCCCTTTGTAAAAAATAAAGAAAGCTAATTTATAAATTACTTTTCATTATTATTACTTGGATTGTCTTCCAAAGGGTCAAGCCTCTTTTGTGATGTCAAATTTCCTATGGATGGCATCTCTCATTCTAAGCTTCACATTTCCTTGGGTTGAATCTCTCTTGAATTACTATGTATTTGGATTCTCCCCCCTGTGTTCCATAACTGCAAGTTAGTAATCTCATTCCAGGATCATTCTATATCTATGGGAAAAGGGTGATGAGCTTTGGTTTGGTTGGTCAGTCTGTACATTAGCCTCTAAGTTGAGACTTCTCACTATAATCCTAGTTAGTGTTTATGCACAGATCAGGAGTTTGATTCATGGTTCTTTTAAGGTGAATTCATTTCACCCTCCTCGTTGGATGGAATTTTTAGCGTTTTCATCCTTGGGAAAGAGAAATACCTTATCCAGGAATTAAGGTCAGGAGAGGCACTCAGTTGAAGGAATATCATTTTGATTTGCTAGTAGTAAGCTACATTATTTGCCACTTGGTTTGGTTTTCATAGTGAGAGAACCAATAATGCCTCATGGAAGCGGAAGAGGTGGACATAATGGTGGATTTAATGTAAGTGAAGCTACTACTTCAAGGGCTCAAATAGCTATTAAGCCCTCCACTTAATGTTATTACATGGATACTCCTCCCCACATCAGAAGAGAAATTCCAATAGTTGAGGAGGATGCTCATCAAAGGAGAAGATATATATTGAATAATAATATTATTGAGTAGGTCGATGTTGGGTCCCAAAAATAGGTACACTTGATCACTTCAAACCAGATACCTCTAAGCAGTGGCCATTTACTAGCAAGTCAAAATAATCATGGTGAAATTCCAGGTGGAAAGGTTAGAAAAGCAACAAGAAATACTTATACATTTGGATGAAGTACAAAGATAAATAAGCAAGATGGAAAAAAGAACATACTAGCCAAAAACTTGGCAATCATTGAGTTCATAGACACACAAGATAAATTTAATCCACCTATAATGATTCAAATGGATTCCCTTACAGCCTAATACATGTCTTTTTTGAGATTTTAATATTTTACTTATTTATTATATCATAGATATCACCAGTCATATTATCTGATACATCCACTAATAGGTAGAAAGAATAGAGACAATATCTAAATATTTACTACATCGTATGCAATATAACATGGAATATCTTTTATGACATATCAAAAAAACTTAAGCTATATTACTAGTATAGTTTCCCTAATAGAAATTACTAAACACATCCACATTATTGTTTTCATGTATCCTTCTTATATAATATAATACAAGAAACCCAACTCTATATATATATATATATATATATATATATATATATATATATATATTTAAATAATATATTGATTTCTATTTAAAATATTGATTAACTCATTTTAATCTTTAAAACTAAAAAACTCATCACTTAAAATAATTCAACCAGAGTTTATAAGATTATAAAATAAATAAATAAATAATATTTTATGTTTTATATTTTTATTGCAGTAATATAAATTTAAAAATTAATTTTATTTTTAACTCTTTAAAATAATAAATAACTCATTTAAAACAACTTTCATTCTAACCAAACAATTATAAATTTATATTTTCATTGAAATAATAATTTGTTATATTAAATGTTTCTTTTAAAATGTTTTCTTATTTTCATATTCCATTTTATATTAAAAGTGCCTCATCTTCAACTCTATTTTTCATATAATGTTTTAATATATCTTTTTCACTATTATGAGAACAAGAAGAGAGCTCTATATCTTTGGTTTTTGCATACAATCACTTAGATTATTTGACACCACTTATGGGATGTACGAGAAGAAGAGGACCTTCCCCTTCCTATCACAACATAGCCATGGGAATGTATGTGGTACAGATTTTCCTAGAGTGGCTAGTGTTGGACAATAATTTAAGACCCAACATGGAAATGGTATGTGTAACCCAGCATTAGCAGTAAGGCCACTAGCTAGAGAAACTTTCCAATTACATAGGGTTGGGAGATGTCTATCCAAGGTGGAAACATACCCCAAATTTGAAGTAAAATCAAGTTGAATTGGAGCATCTATAGTATATGTAAGTTCATGCAGTCATTGAAAAATTCTTGGGGTTTTGACCCACTGGAAAAACCTTATTTACTTAGATCCAAAATAAATGGAAATTGAAAGGGAATATTGATTGGGAAGTAGGATCCAAGGATTCTTTATAGGCATCATCATAAATCTAGAGGATCACACAAGATCTTTGAAAATGACCCATACTTCTTTAATTCAGTAGGCTTATATATTTGCTTCCGAATGGAGTGATTTAGTCCCAAAAAGGAAGATTTGAAAGCTATATGTTTGGATCGGGTTTTTTTCCCTTCCTAAATAATTTTGGGAAGAAGATATCCTTGAAGGAATAAGTAATGTGCTTGGCCATTTTTTCAAAGTATTTGAGGTGACTTGTGGGGGCCACTACACCTCCTATGCTTGGAACTATGTCTATATGGACATATCCTATTACCTCCTAGCTTCTATATACACTTACGATCGAAATGAGCTTTAGAAGCAACCTATGGACTATGAACACATTCCAATTTGTTAGCGGAACTACCATGAATATAGTCGTTTATCCATATATTACCCTTTGATTAAGCTAACACCTACCCAAAATCTAGACCCCAATGATGGAAAGGACAACTTTTGCAACCCAATCAAAGGCACAAGCTCCCTCACTCCCAACCAACTAAAAATTCATATCGAGTGATTCAAACCTAGAACAACTTTAAGAAAATAGCGGATCTAGAAGTGGAAAGTCTTTTAGGAGGAATAAGTGGAGAATCTAGTGAACCTACGGCCAAAAAAATAAATAACAAAAGGAAAATATGGAGAATAACTCACGGGCTATGGTGAACATTTACTTTCCAATAAAATTCTTTTTAAAGATTATGAAGTTGTTATGGTGGATGTTTTAGTCTAGGACACCCTAGAAACAATTGAAGATATGGATTTAGATTCACTAGATATAGAAGCCATGGTGGTGAAATGAAAATGTAAGGACCTGAAAGAAATATTGGAGTGCCAAATCCAAATACTCAAGATAACACTTCTTAAATCCAAAATATGGTCCTCTAATGATCCTTCAGGTAACCTATCTTCCTCTTCCTCTCTGGGTATTAACTAGCACTCTTCTGCAAAACAGCCACATCCCACAAAATAAGAAAAGCATTGTCGACACAGAAGCACGAGATGGCTACTATAGTAATTAGGAGAAATGCTAGTGAATTTAGGAAGAATAACTTTGATGATAGAGGCATTTTCCTCCCCTTCACCTTTTTCTTAATGAAGAGGATATCCTGGAAAATGTGAGGCCTTAATTGCAAAGGTAAGAAAAGGATTCTCTACAATAAAATTAGAGAAGATCAACCTAACAATAATAATTATTGAAGAGACAAAGTTCTCCAATTAAGGAGTGATTGTCATCACCTCTAAATATTAAGCTGAAGCAAAAAGTATAGCTATCGACACAGCAACCTGTTGTAGCGGCTGCAACACCCTCCAAAATTTTGGCCTACAATCCAATTTCGGAGCCTCCCTTGGATTTTTACTTGATGTTTGCAAGCACTCGGGCTCACCCTGTGAGCTCATGTTGACTCTTTGCACCCTCCTTGCTTGACCGCTCAATGGATAGCTACTTTGCATGTTGGTCTCAATGCCACGTTTTCAACCATGTTCTGGTCATGCACAAGGTCCTCCCTTCTTGTGTACATGTTGTATTCAATATGTGAACATTTGTCACACTCACACATGAAGTTGTATGCATTGTCGTGCAAGCATCATCACAGTCATTCAATGATCTATCACAAGCGTCACACTTGTCACTCACACCGTCGGTCAGTCGTGTTGAGCATATGTTGTCTTGATGGTTTGAGGCATCTTGTCATCAATTCACGTTGAGTGTTTGTTTGCAAGGTCACGTATGCACAAATTCACTCACTCACACACTTAGTCATTTTGTTGAAGTTTTGACGACCGGATCACCCTATAACAATCAGGCCTCCACCCTGTAATTGACTCATCCAACTGTCACCAAAACAGCGTAGAAGTGTCCAACAATCCATTTTAATCTGTGTTGCTTGTAAGTTGATCAACCTAACCTCTTGTTGGTCAACCAGGGAGTTTAACCAGGTAGTAACCCCGGGACTCACTCCCATCAAAAATTGTGCAGAAGTTGCAGGCCTTGCCCGCTCCGCTAACTGAGGAAACTGTGCAGACAGGTCAGAAAGATACCAAGTGCCCATCCCTATCTCCCTCAAAAGAATTGTGCAGTTTTTCCAGCCATCCACCAAGTCAGTCGGTCGGTTGCTCACCCATAAAACTGCGTAAATTTCATGAGCAAGCCCCTCAGCTTCCCAACATCTCGCTCAGCTCAGAAACTGCGCAGAGGTGTTCAGTAGGTCAGCCTCCCAGAAATTGCACAGTTTTTGTCTCCAACAACCCCGCAACCCATTGCCAGCTCCCTCCAAGAATTGCGTAGTTTTTGTTGCCAAGCCCCTCAACTTCCTGCACTGCCCTCCTCAAGAAATTGTGCAGATCTTCCCTCCAGCTAAGCCGGATCCCATAGATAGTCATTGTTGATCTAGATTGCCTATATCATTCTCCCGGTGACTTCTACGCAATTTTCACCAGCAGTGCCCGAAGCCCGCATCCTAGCTCGATACTTTCCTTGCATAGTTTCATAGCCTTGTCCTCTATCCTAGTCACGTGGATCCGAAAGTGAATGGCCATGCATCATGGTAGACTAGGACATTTATGGATTTGATTGATTGATTGCAGATACAGGTACATGGATAAGACATGGCACGACGATGGATGGGATGAACAAGGAGGACAAATGTAAGGAGATGTGCTCACAGACGAAGAAACAAACAAATGATGCATGCAAGGAGATGTGTTCGCGGACAGATGAGGGGAATTTTTCATGAACGAACAAACATTTCAAGCATGCCAACGTACAAGCAAAGGAGCAACATGAACATTCAACATCAAGAAAACACCAATGACCATCGAAGACTCTGCACAGCTTGCCATGCGGAGGTGAAGTTGTGATACACCAAGAGGACATCCATCACTCAGCAGCACTGCAGCTCAACATGCACACCACTACCAACATGAACATACCAGCGCTATCATGTCGGGTCATGTCATGAGTCATGTCAGCCACATCATTATTGTGGGTCATATTGTTGTAAATCATTGTAATGTAATGTGGAATTCCAAGAGACCCACTTGTAATTTGAAGAGTCATGTAAAGCTGAAGAGTCAAATAAGTCAAACAGTCATGAGAGAAGTCGAATAGTCACAAGGGCTAGTTTCACCCTTGGCTATAAATACGCCCTAATTTGTACATGCAAAGGACTTTTCACCTTGGCTCCTCCCACATAGCCTTGAGAGTCTGTAGTCTTTTCTTTGAGGAGAAAGAAATGGCTCCAACACCCCTTTCATGGGGTTAGTGATGTACGGTGTACCGATGTGTCTTGGAACTTTTTCTTAATTCAGAAGCTTGATCACAGTCCAGCACATTTTCACACATGTGTTGTAACTGTTTGTAATATTAATATTGAGCACTTGTAATACATGTTGCTTTAACCTGTGTTAAATAATTGAAATCATTCATTTTCTCTAATACATATAATTATGAAAATGTGTTGTATAAGTTGTTAATGTTTCCATGCCTGTGTTGGTTACCTCGGCAGACATCGAACATAAACTTGTTATAACGACCGTCGCACTCACGCGGGCTACTCCGCCGGGTGTTGTACGTGCTATCTTCCTGTGTGTGTTGTGACTTTCGCATCTATGTGGACTACTCCTCCGGAAGATATGCATGTCCTATTTTGTTGTGTCTTTGACAGAGTTGGGATTTTCTCCCCATCAACTAGAGACTCATTTCCATCTTCTCTCCCTACTGTGAAAGAACCTTGACACAAGTAAAACTATCATTCACCAGGAACACGAAACTCGAAGACAAAGTAGACCACTCTCTCATGCTGACAAGCAAGAGCTAAGGAAAACATTTAAGATAATGGAAACGATGCCATCACACCAGATGGGACTCCTACACCAAATGGTGTTAGGTCTAGTTGGGACTTCATATTAGGGAGATCCCCTGAATGTTGGTGGGTCCAACACCGTCAACATTTCTGGTGCTAGAAGGAGGGCCGCTAGTTGTTTATGGTTTAATGTTCTCTCACCCCCACTCATCAATCATCTAGTCAAGGCAGTAACTCGCACCCCCTCTCACCTACGTGCAACTTTGAAGTTGGTTACTTCTCACCTCCTAGGACTGAAAAATAAATTTCATATCAGCACATTTGCTCTATCCGTCCCATCACCCGCTAGTTGGTGAAAGCAGTTGAACTGATCCCAGGAATACATCATCTTCCATACGCATCAAGACAACCAAAAACCACTCCCACAGGGGTTGTTGTATCATCAGTGGAAGAAGTCGTTCTTACACACTTGAAGGTCTGGAAGAATCTTTTGAAAACAAAGAGGGACCTCTGGTCTTCCAACAGGGAGAATGAAACACCCTCATGATCTTCGTCTCATACTCTGATAAAGGAGGCGGAGGGGAATGTAGTGGAGGAGGTGGAGGTAGAGACGAACCAACAGACCGAGAGCCAGAACCGTCAGATTCTGAAGAAGAGGAGGAGGACGAAGAGAAAGAAGACATGGCTGACCAAAATCTGGAATGGTTGACTTAAGGACCATTGGATCTCCTAGGTGCTTTGCACAAGATGTCAAAGTGGTCAGAGAGAATGATCGCAAATTTTGACCTTGACAGAACAGTGAAGTAAGAATATCACTTATACAATTTATACCTACAGCTGCAGACTCTTGATTTACAGTACGATGATGTTGCATGTAGACTATTCCCATGTACCTTGGATGGTTGCGCAGCAGCATGGTATCACAGCCTTCCTGTCAACTCCATACAAAATTGGGGCATGTTCAAATGTATGTTTCTGAAAAAGTTTGTTGATGACAAGACCCCAGGCATGTTACTCAAATAATTGGGAAGCCTGAAGATGGAGGGGGAAGAAAAGGTAAAAGATTCAAATCAAAGGCTTTTGTGCATATTGAATAAGTTTGTAGTGTACATGAAACCTCATGATTCCATCATTGTTGATTACTACACGTCTGCATAGCTGACCAGCGTTACGCAGTTCGTCAAGTGAGCTATGAAACCAACACTGTTAGAAAACTAGGAAGAGGCAATCGTTATTGAAAAGGACGTGTGTGATTGGAGTCATCAAGGATGATTAACCAAAAAAGGATTCCAGAGATGCGAGCAGGAATCCATAGGTTGTAATGAGCAAGGGTAAGCACAGGGAAACAAATGATATTGAAACCCTTACTCATCTTGTTAAAAAAATGACAACATAAGTGTCTGAGCTCAAGCAACAAACAATTGACACATCTACGAGCAATCGATCACCCAGACAGAGACAAGGGACCATTTCATCAGACAGCAATCACCTCCCAACTAAAATTGCGCAGAGCTCACTGTTCTAGCTCAAACAGTGCGCGAACAACGAATTATGCTCATTTCATGAAGATGATCACTTGGAAGGGTCTTGTTCGGACTGGAAGCAAGTTGCAGGCTTAGTGTGCAACTGCTCACTTGACGTAGTGAGCAGCGCGCAAGGACTTCTAGGAGATGTAGAGAATGATGAATATGTTGCACCTGATGAGGCATCAAGCTCTCAGCATGTGGTAAACATGTATCATTGCTTGCAAGCAGCGCAGAAGACAAACACTGAGAAACATCCCTAAAAGAAAAATGATCGTTACAATATTAGAAGTAAGGGGGCTCCCCGTACACTTGGGGAAGTGAAACAAAAGCTCAAACTGTTGAGGAAGGGTTATCCACTAGTCGTCCAAAATCAAAAAACACAAAGCAAGTCTGGGAAGACAGCAGCAAACAAGAGTACGTCCCTAAGAAGCAAACCGCAAAACACTCCACCGAACAACATGAATGCTAGTCTTACCCCAGACATCTCGGTGAGTCTACCCGCTCTAGATTACAACATTGTGGAAGACATGAAGAAAAATCGTGCAAACATCAGTTTGTTCGAGTTGGCTATGATCCAAAGTCAACGGGACATCCTGCTGCGCGGACTGGGGTAGACATCAACAAACAACGTGGCATCTACTAGAAATGGAGAAAGCACACCTCTCGGATCACTTTCAACTGTGCTAAACACACTCCGATGGAAGAAGCAAACTCTTTTTGCCTTCCATTATTGCTTTCATTTGAAATCTTTAACTATAATGTTCACAACTGTTTGGTTGATTATGGCGCGATAGCCAACGTCATGCCACTCTCCATTGCTAAAAATATCAATGTGCAGTGGATAAAGACATCCACTCAGATCATCCAACTTGATCGAACATCCATACCATCCATTGGTGAACTTTGGGATGCGATCATTCAACTATCTCATGACAACTGAGTTCATGAGTGCATAAACAATGTTGTTGTGGACATACCGGAAATGTATGGCTTACTAATCAGTAGAGACTGGTCCAGAAAGCTAAACAGATACTTTTATACAGACTGGTCGTACGTGTGGCTTCTGTACAATGGAAAAAACAATCAAATCCGAGAGATATATGAGGCACAATGCCATTCCCATCAATGGCGAAAACGAGTCGTTGGCCTTCGCAAAGCTCATGTTCAACAACTGCCTCTTGGAAACAACACTGGGGTGTTATCCCTCACAGCGAGCTCCAACCCCACCAAACACGCAGTTGGGTCTCCTTCCTTGCCCAACCAATGGAAATGAAACATGTATGGTACATTGTAACATTACTAGCAGTAGCAATAGCGATATAGTAGAAATAGTGTAAGCGTGTCAAACAGTCCATGTACATAAGAGTTGTGGACCATGTACTTTGACGGATCAAAGACATAGGATGGCTCAAGATCCGGGTGTGTCTTGATCATCCCAAACAACAAGAAAAATTTTATTTCAATCCGCTTGGAATTCGAGTGCATGAACAACATTGTTGAATACGAAGCACTCGTGTTGGGCTTGCAAAAAGCCATTAGCCTCTGTGGTCGCGCTCGAAGTGGTAGGTGATTCGTAAATAGTGGTATGGAACGTACATAACACCATTCATTTTTTATCACCTCATCTAAAAAGTTACTAGCAATAGGTATGGCAACTGTTCTCTAACTTCCAAGCATTTAATATCATTGTTGAACCAAGAATGCGTAATGTAGCTGCCAATGCTTTGGCAAACACAACTTCTAGAATGTCACCACTTAGGGATATATTTACTATTGAAATTTTGTATAGACCATATATCCCGAATAACATAACTAATTTACACGTATTTGATGATGATCAAAAAATACTGCATTTCATGGCGAACAATGACACCTTCAAGGATGCAGCGATAGACGAAGACGAGCATGAGCAGTCTTTGCAAGCTGGGGCAGATATCAAGAAGGGTCACCTCATCCCCAAAGGTGTGGTGTCATTAGAAAAACTCTATGACTTGCAAAAACTCTTCTAGGGGCCAAGGAATAGCAAAACCCACAACTCTACCATGATGCATGAACTGATTAACTTGGGAACAGAACAAGATCCAAAGTTCATCAATCTCAGTACGGGTTTCACGCAGCAAGAGTGGCAAGCCTTTGTTCGCTTGTTCAAATAATACCAAGATGTGTTCGCGTGGACATATGATGATCTAAAAACTTACGACACACGAATAATCCAACACATCATTCTGATCAAAGAAGGGGTCAATCCATATTAGTAGAAGTTGAGGAAAGTACATTTGTCACTTGAACCCCTCATACAAAAAGATCTCACCAAGTTTTTGGATGCACAGATCATATATAGACTTCGTCATTCTACTTGGGTTCAAATCTTGTTCCTCTATGTAAGAATTCTGGGGAAATTCGCTTGTGTGTTGATTTCCAGAACTTGAACCGCGCCTCAGACAAAGACAACTACCCCGTGTCATCTATGGAGCACATTCTACAAACAATATCTGGGGCACAGATGTTTTCTCTACTTGACAAGTTTTTAGGATATAATCAAGTTCCTGTAGCTGAACTTGATAGACTCAAAAAATACCTTTCGTACCAAGTGGGTTACGTTCTCATACCGACAAATGCCATTCGAGCTTGTGAATGTAGGTGAGACCTTTTAACACGCTATGGACATCGCCTTTTGCAAACTCATGGGACAAAGCGTAGTGGTGTACCTCAATGATGTGACTATTTTTTCAAGGAAATGGGAAGACCACATATGCCATCTAAAGAAAAAATTAAGCGATGCCAGAAATACGGGATTTCCTTGAATTCCAAAAAGAGCATATTTTCAATGTCTGAGGGGAACCTCCTTGGACACATTGTTGCCAAAATAAGGATCAAGGTTGATCCAGACCAGGTCCAGACTATCACATAGATCCCTCACCCAGCCAACAAGAAAGAAATATAGTCCTTCTTGGGAAAGATAAACTTCCTCTGGAAGTTCATCTCGGACTATGAGCAGATAGTAAAACCAATGCAAGCCATGACCAAGAAGGATGCAATTTACAACTGGGGCAAGAGGGAAAAGTACATATTCACCCGTATCAAGTAGGATATTACAAAAGTTCCTGCACTCTACAACCCAGATTTCAACAAAGACTTCCTACTATACACCTTTGCCTTCGACAACTCGCTCATTACAGTACTCACTCAAAAGGATGAAATGAATGATGAATGTCCAATCTCCTTCATGAGCACAAGCATGCAGGGACCCGAACTCAACTACCCCACCATTGAAAAAAAAACATATGCAGTATACAAGGTGGTGAACCACTTCAAACCCTACTTGCTGAAAAACCATTACATAGTCTATGTGCCTCACCCAGCAGTCTGCTCACTACCTGTACAGCAAGAGCTGGGTGAACAACGTGCGAACTGGATGACAGGCTTGCAAGAATATGATCTTGAAATCAAGCCAGTTCACACTGTCAAGGGTCATGGTCTCTATAGACTCACAGCTGAGGTAGTACACACACAAGAGGAAGAAGAAGAGCTTGCCAGTTGGGAGTAGGAAATTGAAATGTATGATGTAGTGCGAGCACCACCCACTGTAAACGAAAACTCTTGGTACATAGACTTGCGACAGTACCTTGAGAAGGGAACCATACCCTCTCACATCAAACAAAAGAGGGCATTGCATCTCAAAGCTTTAGCTTATCAGTTGGTGCATGGAGAGCTTTACAAAAAGCACAACAAGGAAATCTTGCTTAGGTGCCTGGAGGCACATGAATTAGAGAAGGTTTTGCAAGATTTTCATGATGGACTAGCCAGGGGTCACTTCGCGGGAAATACCATTGAGCACAAAGTTATGCGAGCTAGTTTCTACTGCCCACATTATTTAAGGATGCACATGCTTACGCTCGCAAGTGCTTGGCCTGTCAGTGATGTGCCAGTAGAACGCAAAGGTCATCAGCCCCACTGCACCCTGCTACAGTGACTGAATCATTCCAATAATGGGGCTTGGACATTATTGGGGAAATTTTCCCACATTCATCGAAACAACACTGCTACATTCTGACATAAATTGATTACTTCACACAATGGAAGAAGCAGTTCCGCTCAAGCAATTGAATGACCAGGAAGTCATCAGCTTCCTCCAACAGAACATCATCTCACGCTTTGACGTTCTAGTATCACTTATGTTTGATAATGAAACATATTTTTCATCTTTAAAGCTTTATGATTTTGCATTAGAAAATGGTATTGTGCTGAAACATTCATCTAACTACTACCCGCAGGGAAACGGTCTCGCAGAATCCACGAACAAAAACCTTATCCGTATAATAAAAAAGATAGTTTACTCTGAGCGGCGTAACTGGCACTCTGCCTTGACGAATTCTTTATGGGTTGGCCGTGTAACACCCAACCCTCTCTTAATACCTCACCATACTTCTCGGTCTATGCTAAAGAAGCCATCCTACCACCCAACATCTACTTGCTTGCGCTTCAGTTGTCTCAAGAATCCCAAGGCAAGCCTTGCATGCTAGTTCAACGTAGGATGGATACACTTCACAAATTGCAAGAAGAAAGGATTAAAGAAAAAGAAAAGTTTACACTCCACCATAACCATATCAAGAGATGTTCGACAAGAAGTCTGCAGGGAAATTTAACTTCGATGTTGGTGACTTTGTCTTGAAACGGAATAAACCCCATGAAGACAAAGGCAAGCATACGAAGTTCCAGTCCCTGTGGATTAGTCTGTACATAGTCCATGAGAAGCTTGGCCCAATCACTTGATGGGAGGATTGACAACCTTCCTTTCGATGGCCAAGATCTTAAGCACAATTTTTAATAGGTCGGTCTGCGCCCCACCCCATGTACATAATCTGCTTATTGTTTGTTGTTTTTGTTTTGTTTGCTTTTCTTACTATTTTTTTCATTTGTTTGGTTTTCTTAGTATGCTGCTATTTTTTGTCTTTTGTAAATAGGTGTTTCCCTCTACTGGATTCTGGTTTTTGAATGAGTATGTGGCTGAGATCTTAAGAGACTTGTGACACCGCAACACTTGGCCAGTCTTATGTCCGCCTTCTCTGTGCTTGGTTATAACCTTCGACCAATGAAGTCTTAATGAAAAATATGAGTCATCTACAACAGAAGCTTGGTTCCAACCATGAACCTGTGTCCACACTGTGAAACCCCATGCATGTACTCAGTCTTCTGCTCTATGTGATCAAGCTCATCCAACTAGTAGAAACAAAGAAGGGAAAAATCTAAATGAGCAAACCTATGTCAGAGGTCTTACATGCTTCTCTGAAGGAATAGCCTCTTCTACTCTCAATAAGTAGAGATCCCTCTTCTGCCTCAAAAATAAATAAGTGCCTATGCACGGTCCTCTTAAAAAAATACAAAGGCAAAAGAAGAGAAAGGCTTCCTGTGCAGAGAGGTGAAGCATGAAACTCCACCAGGGTACTAACCAGGCTCCTTGGTAGTGGAGAAATGTGTGTTTTCATGCGTGACTCTATCAATGTACTGTTTAGACCTGCTAGTAGTGGAGCAACACCAGAGATGAAAACTTATACTCTGAAAACTTTTAACTCACGAGCCAAACTACCCTTCCCAATTTCAAAACATTGTGATCAAGCTGAAACTTTTGTTGTGTTTGACTGAGTTGGCAAAAGGTGAACCATGTCTATCCATGGGGTAAGTGGGAAAGCCAAAGTAACCTGCACAGTGATTCAATACTCCCTGAAATACCATGGCCTTGTGTTGTTAATGAACCAAAATAGAGAAGCTAGAATTCTACCAGTGTGTCACCAAGTGTTGTAGCGGCTGCAACACCCTCCCAAATTTTGGCCTACATCTAACTTCGAAGCCTCCCTTGGATTTTTAGTTGATTTTTGCAAGAACTTGGGCTCACCCCGTGAGCTCGTGTTGAGTCTTTGCACCCTCCTTGCTTGACCGTTCAACGGACAGCTATTTTACATGTTGGTCTCAATGCCACTTTTGCAGCCATGTTCTGGTCATGCACAATGTCCTCACTTCATGTGTACATGTTGTATTCGCTATGTGAACATCTATTGCACTCACACACGAAGTTGTATGGACTATCGTGCAAGCGTCTTCGCGGTCATTCAACAATCTATCACAAGTGTCATGCTTGTCTCTCGCACTGTCAGTCAGTCGCGTTGAGAATATGTTGTCTTGATGGTTTGAGGTGTCTTGTCGTCAAGTCATGTTAAGTGTGTGTTTGCAAAGTCTCATATGCAAAAATTCACTCACTCACATACTTAATCATTTTTCTAAAGTTCTGATGATCAGATCGCCCTCTAACGGTCATACCTCCACCCTATACTTGACTCAACCGACTATCACCAGAACATCACAGAAGTGTCCAATAAGCCATTTCAGTCTACGCTTCATGCAAGATGATCAACCTACCCTCTTGCTAGTCAACCAGAGAGTTTGACCAGGTAGTAACCTCGAGACTCACTCCCCTCAAAAATTTCACAAAAGTTGCAGACCTTACCCACTCCGCTAATTGAGGAAACTGCGCAGACAAGCCAAATAGACACCAAGTGCCTGTCCCTGTCTCCCTCAAAAAAATTGTGTAGTTTTCCCAGCCATCCACCAAGTCAATCGGTTGGCTGCTCAACCAGAAAACTACGCAGATTTCATGAGCAAGCCCCTCAGCTACCCATCATCCCGCTCAACTCATAAACTACATAGAGGTGTTCAGTAGGTCAACCTCCCAAAAATTGCACATTTTTTGTCTCTAGCAACCCCGCAGCCCGCTACCAGCTCCCTCCAGGAATTGCACATTTTTTTATGCCAAGCCCCTTAGTTACCCAAACTGCCTCCCTCTAGAATTTGCATAGATCTTCCCTCCAGCCGAGCCAAATCCTGCGGACAATCACTGCTGATACAGATTTCCCATCTCAGTCTCCCAAAGATTTATGCGCTATTTTCACCACCAGTTCCTGGAGCCTACATCCCAGCTCGAAACTTGTCTTGCGCATTTCATAGCGTTGTCCTCTCTCCTGGTCACCTACATCCAAAAGCGAACGACCATGCATCATGGTAGACTAGGAGGTTTATGGATTTGATGTTATTTTGTCATGAGTGATTTCATATACAGGTACATGAATAAGACATAATGCAATGAAGGATGAGATGAACAAGGAGGACACATGCAAGGAGATGTGTTCGTGAACGAAAAACGAACGATGCATGCAAGGAGATGTGTTCGCAGATGGAAGAGGATAAGTTTTCATGAACAGATGAACATTTCAAGCATGCCAAAGTACAAGCAAAGGAGCAACATGCACATGCATCATCAAGTGAACACCAATGACCATCGAAGACTTCGCACACCTTACCATGCGGAGGTGAAGCTGTGATACACCAAGAGGACATTCGTCACTAAGAAACACTGCAACTCGAAATGCACGTTACCACCAGCATGAATATACCAGCACTGTCATGACGATTCGTGTCATGAGTCATGTTGGCCGCGTCAGTGGGCCATACTATTGTAAATCAATGTAATGTAACATGAAAGTCCAAGAGAACCACTTGTAATCTGAAGAGTCAAGTAAACTTGAAGAATCAAATAAGTCAAACAGTCATGAGGGAAGTCGAACAATCACAAGGGAAGTTTCACCCTTGCCTATAAATACCCCCTCATTTGTATATGCAAACGACTTTTCACCTTGGCTCCTCCCACATAGCCTTGAGAGTCTGTAGTCTTTTCTTTGAGGAGTGAATAGTGACTCCAACACCCCTTTCACATGGTTAGTGATGTATAGTGTATTGAAGTATCTTGGAACATTTTCTTAATTCAGAAGCGTGATCATAGGCCAGCATGTTTTCAAATATGTGGTGTAACTGTTTGTAACATTAATCTTGAACACTTGTAATACATGTTTCTTTAACATGTGTTAAACAATTGAACTCATTCATTTTCTCTAATACATATAATTATGAAAATGTGTTGTATAAGTTATTAACTTTTTCCTTCTCGTGTTGGTTACCTCCCCGGACATCAGATAAACCCTTTCACATAAACTTGTTATAACAATCGTTGCACTTGTGCAGGCTTCTCCGTTGGGTGTCGTATGTGCTATCATCCAGTGTGTGTTGTGACTGTCGCATCCATGTGGATTGATCCTCTGGAAGTTGCATGTCATGTTGTGTTGTGTGTCTCTAACAGAGTTGGGATTTTCTCCCCATCGACTAGAGACTCATTTCCATCTTCTCTCCCTACTATGAAAGAACCTTAACACAAGTAACACTATCATTCACCGGGCACGTGAACCTCGAAGATAAAGTAGACCACTCTCTCGTGCTAACAAGCAAGAGCTAAGCTAAACATTTAAGATAATGGCAACCGGATCATCATACCGAATGGGACTCCTACACCAAACGGTGTGAGGTCTAGTTGGGACTTCATACCTGGGAGATCCCCTTAAATGTTGGCAAGTCCAGCACCATCAACACAACCAAGCAAGGGGGTTGGTGATCATCTGGAATCCTAAAGAATTTAATTTCTTAAACCTTTCAGTGACTTCAAGAATTTTAATGGCCAAATTCAAGCCTATAGGATCAATAGAGGAAGTACTCATATCCAACATCTATGGCCCATATATTCTAGGTGACAAACTAGACTTTCTTAGGACTCTTTGTAATCTACATCCACTAGTGTTAGGGATTCCCTAGTTTGTAGGAGGTGACTTCAACCTCATCAAATACCTCTGGGAAAATTGAGGGCAAACTAGAAGATTAGATTCAGATGCATGTAGACTTAAAGACACTATGAAATAATTTCAACTTGAGATTTAGAAGTGGACAATAGAATATTCACATGGAAAAATCATAGAAGAGGGTCCAATTAAGTAGCCTCTTTTTTAGATCATTTCCTTTTATTTGAGACTATATTGGAAAAATAATTATTCCTAGAAGCCTCCATACTCTCTTGCAAAGCATCATATCATTGGCTAATATACTTGAATTTAAACATCAAATAACTCCCCAAGAATAGGTTATTTAGATTTGAAAGCTTATGGTTGCAAGATCTAAACTTCAAAGCCAAGTCCAAGCACTACGATATCAAATTTGACCCAATTGATGGTTATGACAAGCATAAAGTCCAATATAAACTCAAATATCTTAAATCTTGTATCAAGAAATATAATCAAGAAAATATCAACAATATATTTAAGGCTTGGAGACACCTTGAGGAAAGAATGGCTAAGTTCTAGTAGAAGGTAATATTGGAGTTCCAATTGGATTCTCTAGCTAAAGAATATGCACTTCTTCCTCACTAGTTATAAGAGCATCAAATCGAGGAAAAAATTGTTGGGCACCCCAAGGTTTGATGGATTAAGGAGGGAGAAAAAATACAAAAATAATTCACAAATCCATGATCAACCATTGCAGTAAAAATATAATTTCATCACTCAAGGGTGCATATGGTACTAGAATCTTGGAGAATAAGGAAATTGAGAGGGATATGGTCAATTACTACCAATCATGTGTCACAGAGCCAAATCCTTATCACGAGGAAACCATTGATTTCATTACTAGACATATCCCCTCCTCATTTGCCTAGATCACAACAAGGATTTAGTAAGACAAATCATTATGGAGATTTCTACGGTGTTGGAAGTTTCCAATAGGGAAGGGAGCTCCTTGCTCTGAACTCCCAATTGGACCCCATGTCATTTGGAGTAGGAACCCCAACAAGAATACGGTTGGTTTCCAAAGTGGTGGGTTTAATGATGTGCCTTGGCTGCGATAAACACATATAATGATATATACATAAATTTGGGGGAAACAAGTGTATGAACTTTGTGAATTGTCAAGCGTAATGCATGACAGGTTCTATCACATCAAAGGGAGAAAAGTGAGCCCCTTAGAAGCATGTAATAGTACTTATCTTGAAAGAGATGCATGCGAAATAAAACAAAATCATAAGTTAACCTACAAAATAGTTCACAAGATAACCATGATCAAAATAACATAACATCATGCATTCAAAAAGATTCATACTAAAGCAAACAAATTATTTCATAATCATTAGCATAAGTGAAATAACACATATCTCAAATATAACAAGAATAGTCTTACTGCATCTACAACATACGCATGAAGACATGTTAGCATTGAGCTTTATTAAAAGTGAAAGTTTCAGACATAAATTTATAATTGGCAAAACACCAGCCCCAATAGTGGAACATGAATCCAACACTCGCTTATCCAAAGAAATATAATTCTCCTATGCTAAACAAGAGAAGCCAACGCTCCAAACAAAGTTCCCAAGCTTTTCGATTCCAAACCCTTTGCATGAGTTATGAGGGTGTATTTATAACACATATGGGATGGTCATTCATCTCCTTTTGTGACCTTTGGACTCACCCTCATGACTCTTTGAGTTCCTTGTCTTTTACTACCTAATTTCCTTTCATATTCCATAATTGACACTTGGACTTCCACTTAATATTTATTTCAAATACAATATTACAAATACCCATATGAGACAAAAAAAAATCGGTAGAGCCTAATAAGACAAAATAAACATGTCAAGCTTGAGATTGAGGAAACTTTAGCTTAGTAGCTTCAACTTGTACATCTTAAATCACATAGTGATGCAAATATTTGTATTGTGTGATGGTTTCCTCAAAATTTACGAAAGGATTAGGCTGAAAGAGGAATCTAGCCTCCATTACATCTGGGTATACAGTTTTGGAACCAATTTATGTTTCCTTTTTTAGTAAGAAAAACATGGTGTTGTTCTTGGCAGATCCATCGATATAATTTTTCATGTTATGTCTATTGACTTTTAGGTCCTCTTTGGTAGAAACCTACCTCAACTGGTCCAACTATTCTGAAACATCCTATCTCACATTTATGCCTTTTGCTTTCATAAATGTCCTGACTGAAGGGATATTATGATAGTTCACCAAAAAATCCACATTGTTGTATAACCATGCATAAGAGGAAAAAATGTTGGCTATGAAAGTGTTGAGTTGTTTGTTTCTTTGTATAAGCATCCAAACTTCGAATTTCTCCAACTCAACTTGTTGTCTTGTTTACTTAACCAAGTTAGGTGGTGCACCTCTATACTTCATTCCCATTGCATTCAATATAGTGATAGCGGCGTGAATAAATTTGAAATATTTTGCATATTCCCTTAATTTCTTCTACATGTTGAGTAGGGGGGGAATTCCTTTGCGCACGGTGACCAAATCCTCATAGAGGTTCCTCATGGTTTCTCCCGATGCTAGTACTTCACCAAGTATAGTTGTCTGATGCTATTCTAAGTACAAATGTGTGGGATTAATCTTTTGTATCTCTAATTGGAGTTGTTCTATGTGTTGTCGTAGAACTTCCAAATTCTTAGCCATTTGTATATTCTTGGCCATCAAATACTTTGTGTTTACCTTAGAAGTTGCAAAAAAGGTAAATGCCAATTTAGTTGTAGCAATTTCTTCAGGATTCTTCATGGTGTCCATTACAATCACCTTCTCCTTATTGATGAAAGAATGATGTGTGAGGTCATCTATAAAATGATTATTTCTTTTTTGTAAAATTTCCCTTTGAAGCTCATTGAAAGTTAAGTTGCACATATCCATAACCAGACTCTCATCAAGAGGATCAATTTCCTCTTCATCATCTAGAGCTTTCCCTTCTGCAAGAGGAGGGGGAGACTGAGCGATGATCTACTTTGTATAAAGCATAAGATCAACATCATGATTGTGTTGTTTTGTCTCTACCTCCATGTCCTAAATAACTATGAAGTCATCAATCTATTTGGCAATTTATTTATCCTATTGTTGTTTTCACTCTTCTTCTTGTCGTTGATTTTGTTCTTCTTCTTTCGCTTGCTTTGTCATTGTTTCTTCTTCTTCTCTTCTTTTCATTTCCTCTTATTGAATTTTCCTCTCTTCTTGTTGTTTCTTCTCCTATTATTCCTTTTGTCTCTTCTCTTCTTATTTCTTCTTTTGTTTCATCTTTCTCTATGCTTCCATAGCCACTTTCAAGATAGTTGGATCTGCTTTGAATTTGTGGCTTTTCTCTTCTGTTAGATTGTGTGGAACCTTCCTTTTATACTTTATGCTCACTAGGTTGTGCTTCTCTGATTTCCCTACTTCTGAAGTAGCTTCCTTTTCTGGAGTCACATGTGATGGACCTACATGGCTAACTGGTGTGCGGGGCCTAGAGGAATTATAACAGTTCTTAATATTTTCCTCGTCTGGTCTAGAGTAGGTCCCACTTGGCCAAGTGAAATGTATCTTGGCATAGTGTTGCTTGAAAAATATTCTAGGATCATATGATTGGTACTCCATAATACCAAACCGGAAATTATGTAACTCATTACCTTCAGTTTCTGCAACCTTAAAATTCTTAATTTTGTAGGATCCCACCTGGAAAGGAAAAGTGGGCCAAGGTGCTTTTTTTTCCTTCGCAATATTGTTGGTAACCCTTTGGAAATATGGTATGCAATATCCTACATGAAAAATTTATTAGTGGCATACCTCGATAACATATGTGATGACTTCTGACAACCAAACACCCTGAGGTAAGTGCCATTCTATGTGTTCAAGTCCATCTCATGCTAGGGAAATAATTTTGAGCACAAATACCAATAACAGGTATGAAAACATATAGAATTTGGATTTCTTGCCCTTAGGAGGATTCTTTGCATTAGTCACATTGATGTTAATCTATTGAGCCAACAAATCCAACCAATTAAACATCTTCCTTGAATTCACAATTTGATGCAACATATAAATCCAACCTTCAGGGAAGGTCTCGGTACTCTTCTGACCATATATATGGTAGCATAATACAATCAGGTACTAGAACACCTTTCTAAGATATTTAGTCTTATATGTATTTTTGGGTGTCTGGCGGAATTTATATGGCTCTTTCACCCAAGTTTTGATGACATCCTTGGTGTTCAAATAATTGGTGACTGCATAAAAATGAGAATCCATGTATGTTTTTGTCTTGGTAAAATGATACATGAGATTAATATCATGAGCCATATATGAGAAAGTCATTTTCCACTAACACTGTTAAGGGTCATGCTCTTTGTATCTATGTGGGGCAGGATCAACTTGATGATATCTACACAAGAGAATACTGGGAACCTTCAAGTGTATTTATGAAAGCTTGACTTCTGTACATTTATATATACATGTTTGTCCTCCATATCTACATTGAAATTGGTATCTGCAAATGCATCCTTTATTTTATGCCATGTAATATCTGAATCCTTTTCTATGAATACTTTAGTGTCAAACATAATAGGCATGGTAACTAGAGTATTATCAACTACTTCACCAGTGTTGCTCTCTACAGTGTCTTTTGAGGTTGGTCTCTCTGGATTCATGATGACGGCAACTGATAAAAGAGAGATGAGCTCAAAACCAACAATACCTATATCAAAATATGCACTCATGGTGAAAGGAAATTAGATTAATAAAACCAGTTCATTCATCAAGAACAAAGCAATAACACACTCACTACAGAGAAGGATTGCACAATTTTTGGGCTCAGGGAGGCAGAATGGGCTAATGAACTATGCATTGTGTAGTCTCGGTAGGCAAGGGAATAGCTTGAGGCTTGAGACTGCGCAATGTGCAATCTCACCTAGGCATATTGAAGGAAGAGATTGTGTATTGCGTAGTCTCAATGGCCAAGGTTGAGGCTTGAGGCATAGCACTGCACAATGTGCAACTAGGCAAGCCAGTGATTGCACATTGTGCAGTCTCAGAGGCTAATGGTGAAGCTTTAGCCTTGAACTTGTGAAATTCACAATTGGAAGGGGCAGCAGTTGCTCAAGATCGGGAAGATCTTCCTAGGAAGGAGAGATAAAACCTTGTGGATCTGAATGTCAGGGCAGGAAGAAGTGTAAATTTTCATCAAGGTAAGTTATATCAGTGAATAGCATGGGCCATAAATGATCACACAAAAGGAAAAACATACATGCACAAAATAACCCAGGAGCGGAAACTACTAGTAGGAAAAAAGAAGTCAATGTGACACTTGTTAAAATTGAATGACGGACCGAAACAACACTTGTACAAGCTAATAAAAATAGAAACACCATCTATTGTGAATAGAAACGTGCAAAATAACACTCATAAAAGAAAAAGCGACAAAAGCAATAGAAAATAGTAACTTATGCCACTTGTCAAACATTAATTATGCACTCCCTATTTTATAAGGATGAGCACTTAGTTTATTCTAGGAAACTATCTATTCACACTAGCATAAGGAACTGCACAATTCCCAACAACAAGGGATTGTGCAATTCATTGTCTCAGTGGATTATGCAATCTTATCTCTGAAAGAGGACTAGTGCATTTTATGTGCTCAGTGAATTGCTGCCTTCAAGAATGCGCAATTTTGATCCTCGAGGCATAACGCAGTTTCTAAGGATAATGGATTGCATGGTTCTTAGAGAGAATACCAGTAGTAGGTGCAAGATCAGGGGAGGAGATGGCTTGTGTTTAAAAGTGGTTAAGTTGTTGCCTACAACCTGATCAAATCGTCACAAGCAGTACATGCAAAGATGAGTCATCATAACACTTATAAAATCAAAGACATACTTGACGACAGTAAAAATAGGTTCCTATGAACAAAATATATGCTCAAAAATCAAGGCATGGTCAAACATTTGGAAGGGGTGTAGCAGCTAATACAAGAGGAAGTAAAAAAACCAGTCTTAGGAATACCAAAAAATAGAGCCCCTAGTTTGGATGAGTTTACCGCGTATCTCTACCAAGCCTATTGGCCTTTCCTAGGATATGAAATCCAGGAAGTGTTGGAGTATTATCACAGTTCTACCTTGGCCTTATTTTCCCAAATAACCAATTTTATGCCTTTTGATCCAAAACAAGGTAAGGCATATGATCCAAGTGGGTTTTGACTAATTACCCTATGTAATACAATCTACAAGATCATCTCAAAGGTAATAGCCAATTCAATCCATCAATTGGTTGAATTTCCTAAGAATTGAGTGTATATTAAGGCCAAGAAGGACAAAAACATCATCTAAGGAATTTGGAGCAATTATAAGCTAGTTAAAGTTAGAGTGAATTAATAAGGGTAGGTTGAGGAAAACTTTTTTAAGCCTATGAATTTCAAGTTAGAAATTTGCAGATTTTAGGTTTTAGCCCCAATCCTTGGTCATGTGGGATGATGGAGGCTATGACTTAGGCTTAGACATAAGGGGCCTTAAGAGCACAAGATCGAACTAGAAAAAACCATTTTAAGTGTTTATGCTATAGTGTTTATAAGTGATGGAAGATGGAGGTTTGTTCGTTAATGAACGTGTCAACTGGATTGAACCAAGTCAAAAATAGATGTGTTATGGGACACTCATTAGCATGATTTTTGGTTAACATAACCGACAATTCATGGGAATTGGGGGTTTATTAGTTAACGGTTACATCCACTGGACTAGACCAATTGGAAAAGGTATGCACAATTGGAAAAATGTTTTCCACTTGATAAAGGAGGTAAAAAAACATTAATCAACTTATCCATAATAATTTTCCCTTCTATACTTCCCACCATGTGTGAAAAAGTATCCACTTTATTCCTTTCTATCATCAGCATTTCTCTATATGCATCTAAATATTAAATTCTCATTCACATCCCAATATGATGGAAGACCAAGTTCCACCTAAGCATTAAATCTACTAGTAAATGAATCTACATTCTTTTTTACTATTTTGCATTTATTTTGGTCATGTTGAAGTAAGTTTCTTTGTCACACACCCAGTTCCCTCAATATCTTACAGAGGTTACAAGGTATCCAAAATTTTATTTTTCTTCTTACGAGGTTCCCAATAAGCTCCAATACCACTTTTTCACATACCCTTACTAGATTTATCCTAGACACACTTTCAAAAACTTGATTTTCATCTCTCAAACATTTTACATGTAAACCTTTCTTCAAATATTTTGTATACATCCAATTAAGTATTATTTTCCTTATATACATTTTATCAAACATTTTGTATGAATTCAAATTAAAAACATTTATTTGATTCCACTTGTAACATACTAACTGAAATATACCACTCAATAATGAAAATTTTGATTTATATTAACCTCTAGTGTTAGATCAATTGGTTGAGTCCCTATCGTTAAAGCACCTTTTCTATTGAGAGGTCACAAGTTCAATTCTCTCAAAACCCTTGTGGTGAGGCTCCATGGTTGATTTGGTGGGAAGTGATCCTTCGGGTGGATTTGCGTGGTACAAATATTCCATGGATGTAGTGGTCAGCGATCTTCGGGATTCGTGAACCACATAGAAAAGAATGATTTATGTCTTTGAGTTATTTTATCAAATAGTTTGTATCAAAATTGTAATAAAACACCTTTACCACATTTCTTCAAATGATTTGCATGAAAATAGGCATAAATCAGCTACAGCAGTATTGTCATACAACAATGCTAATATAAAACAATGTTATCCCCATCCAAAAAACAACATTTTTATTGGGGCATTTCACTAAAAAGTTTGTATGCAATGAATCATTAAACACTATAGGAATTTCTTAAAATGTTTTGCATGCAAAATAATATAGTGAATTCCCCAAGGCATATATCCTAAATTATAGTAGCCCAAGTTTTGAAAACTGAACCAGAATATCATTGGGAGTTCCCATCACTATGGCCCAAGTTTTAGCCTTTGGACCCTCCCAAATGAAAATTTATGGTATAAAATATAGCATGACCTTCTTGATGCATGATTTTAGGAGCATCTAAGAAGCCTTACTTAGTTTGATCATATCTCCTAAAATATCACAACCTAAGATCTAAAATTTGGACCAAATGATCAAAAAGTTTCCCCTCACTATGGTCCAACTCTCAGCTTCTAGAACCTCCTATAAGAAAAGTTATATTATACATTTCAACATGACCTATTTGATGCATGATTTTAGGAGCATCTAGGAATCTTGAGTCCCTGTGATCATATCCCTAAAATATATTGACCCAAGATATGAAAGTTGTACAAGATGATCAATGGGATTTCCTCTCATTGTGGTCCAAATTTCATCTTCTCGAACCCCCCAGAAGAAAATTTATAGCAGAAATTCCAAAATGACCTAGTTAAAGATGCATTTAAGAAGCCCAACTTTATCTAATCATATTTCCTAAAATTTGGTGACTCAATATCTTAAAACTAGACCAAAGGATTAGTAATATTTCCCCTCATTATGGTCTAAGTATTAGCTTGTAAAGCCTCCGCGAAGAAAATTTATAGTATAAATACCAACCTGGCCTATTTAAAGAAGAATTTAGGAAGCATATATTCCTCAAGTGTTGTTACAAAAATCAATACAAATAAAAATCTACAACCAATTAGTATAATAGCTACAATGACCATGATAAAAAAAAATTAAGGGAAAATGCATGTACATATAAATTTGTTAAAAATAGCAATTAAATAATCATGCATAAGAGATATTTATCTTAATTCAATTCTTTTGCAATCTAGAACTGAAGAATGGTGAGTCACTCTCCACCCATCCATAGGCTCAACTACGTTGTAGTATTTATCATAGTTGGCCACCCTTAAGCTAGATCATGATGCCTTGAGGGAGAAAAAAAAATTAGGGATTTAGAACATAGTTTTCAGGTTAGATTTAACACAAAAAGTGAACATAGTTTTCAGGTTAGATTTAACACAAAAAGTGAAGGCCTCTCTCCTCCACACACATGAAATAATCTTGGTGTTCAACCTTTCCATTCCTTAACCAAACCCATAGACATTTACAAATGACAATGCAAGTTTGCACAACACAAGGGAATCCTTCTTTGATATCTGTAGTACCTTGGCCCTCCCTTATTCATTCATCTTTGTGCCACACACAAACAGGACAACACTTAGTCTTCAAATCCAGCCATCCCAAGGAAAAATCATTACAGTACATTCAATTCATGTTACACAGGTTTTCACCAATTCTCAAGACAATTCAAATTTTTGAGTGAGAGAGAGTTGTATAAGAGAGTAATAGAAGAGAGAAAAACTAAAAGTTTAAGAACCAAGAAGAAGAACCCCTTGATTTCTCCTCCCTCTTTTTTTTATATTCACTCCTTGACCCTTCATCTTCCCGAGAAGAATAATAATCACATAAAAGGGAAATATTCAGCCAATATATATTTTTCCTCATAAGTCAAGTTTTCCCCCTCCCCAAGTCATTATAATCTATTGGTTGTCTATTTTCTTCAACTCTAGATTTTTTATTAATAAAAATAAAAATTACATCATATAATAAAGTTTGACGTCATAGAATCAACGTTGGTATCCCAACATTATATGTCCTTAATTACATTACAAAAATTGGGGTAATGAAAGGGGTGTCACAATTCCTTCCTCTTTTAAGAAATATCATCCTCAATGTTCTACTATATGAAAAATCATTCTCTGCAAAAGAAAGGATATGCCACTTTCATATTAGAAACATTTTTCATGTCCTTAGTTTCCACTTTGAGCTATGTCATTTATTTTTCACGGTATAGTTACCTCTAAACCTCCTAGCATTCCATCACATTCCTACATAGTTGTTCGTTGCTTCACAAGGATTTCAAAAGAAACAAGCTCAACTCATTGTTTTCTTGGACACACCCAATGCATTCATGACCCCAATGAGAATGTACATGAATCTTTTAAAAGCAATTCATTCAAGTATCCCATTCCTTTCAATCACTCACCTTCCAAGTTTAGGCATCCCCTTCTCTGCCTCCCTATTCCCTCAGGCAATCCATTCCTTTGTATGGCTTCCTAACATAGGAAGAGTCTCGAGACTTATGGAGTGTTATAGCCAAGGAAATCCTATGTTTTTCTCTAAATAGCACAACGCATTTGTTATAACATAACTCATGGTGATCAATGTATGTCATAGGGTTCCTAGGTCACCACAATGGCCTTGTCCCTAGATTTTCGACTTCACAACCATTATCTTTCCTTCCTATATAGATCATCATCCAACCTATATAAAAATAATATAGTTTCCATGAGATTAATGACAATAATTTAAATAAAATATTTTTCCTTTTTCTTTTCTTTTCCAAACTTGCTTCATAAAGAATCAGATTTCATAAATATGAGATTTTTTTCATAATGTTTGACTCTTGCATATGGTAGTACTCAACCTTCATTATCGTAACCAAGGCCATTTCAATTGTAAACTCTAATTTAAATAAACCAAATAGTATTAAGTGTTCATACATAAATTCCTTTCAGTGTAAGATTTATAACATCCCCTAAAGTGATATCAAAATTATTATACACATAACAATTCAATCACTTTCAATTGATTTAAAAGTATATTGAAATGGAGCTATCATTTCATTATTTATTTGCATCATAATTATTCCAGTCATTCCATAATACATTCAAACATTTATTCCAACAACCAAAGGGTCAAAACCAAAAGATGCATATCTCTAAACTCATGAGTAATTAGTTTCTACTTTGTTTTGCATGATGAGGGATTCATGCTACTCAGTCCAATACTCAACAATTCCTCAAAAACATTTGAAGTTATTTATTTTCATTACATTCAATCATGCAATTGATTGTCTCTTACAATCATGCATGCACTCAATGCACCAAGTATATGCACCATCGTGATTCATAATATGAGTGTCTTGACCAAATCATGCTATAGTAACTCATGGATGCATCAAAAAAATTCTAGCAATATTTACATGCTAAAGGATTCTTGTCTTTTTCATAACCTACAATACATTAATGACAAACTTACTTTCATATATCTATAATTCCATACAATTTTCACATTGACTAGGAAAATATAATCCTTCAAATACATGTTTTCTACCAACAAACTCAGTATAATATGATATAATCAATTGTCTCAAGAGTAGAAACTGATGGGTCCCTAGTTAGGTAAAAAATAAGGCCCGTATAATGTTTCCTAATCACATAAAGGTTGTATTAGACTTTTCTTTTCTCACTTAATAACATTTTAATAGCTTAAATGAGTTCTTAGGAAGGTTAGAGAGATTCATCATTCTTTATGTGCCTAATGTGATTATTGTATGGGATATTGAGAAGAATTTGCATAGATTACAAGGATATATAGTCATAGATAGGCATGGGATCTATCCCCTATTACATAAGGTGCAAACTCTACTAGATTGGAGTAATAAATAATCATCCACGTAGTTGTGAGGTCACTCAAGGAACATGGTCCTGTTTTCTAGGAGTTTTGAAGGGTAAACAATCCTCCTTTCAAGGGGGTTTACCCTCATTCATTTTTTATAAATAGAGAGCTCAAGTAGACCATTAGGAAGCTAGTAGTGAGTTTAAACAAAAGGATAGCATGTAGAAAGTCTAGCTTTCAAGTTCTACAACTTTTCACTATGTATCAGCAATTCTTCAATTAATGAAATACAAATTTGGTTTCAGTTCTTAGTTTGTTTCTCCTTCTTGTATCTAAGCTTATTTGGGTTAGGGCCCACCCCAAGTGCTCAAGACCTCTATTGTATCAGTTTTATTTATGCATTTGTTCATTTCTACAATTTATTTCTGAGTATTTTTTGTATGCAAGGTTAATTAGCTTGTTTCTGAACAATATTTTCTTTCACAACATTTGAGCACTAGATGATAGAATTAGTAGTGATTATATTGTTTAGTTGGAACATTTATTTATGCATCAGTGTTCACTTTAGTTGCTGATATTTATTTGTTTTCCATCATTGTTATTTTGGTGTGATTGCACAGTCCCCTTCTTTTGCAACTAGAGAAGACTCTACATCCACACATTTTTTTGAATAAATCCTTATATCATTGATATGATGATGTGGAAATGAGTGCTTAATCATTTATTAGTCTTCATTAGCCTCTTTTTACCTTCCAACCTCATCCATAGCACATTTTACTACTGTTACTGTCTCTTGTAGCAAAACACGACTCCTATAGTAGTTTGCATTTTTCTTCTAAAAGTCATCCAAAACTACATCCATATAATGATTCACCTTATTTGATGTGTTTAAATTCCTCTCAAACCTAGAAGATATCATTCATAAGCAAAGAGACCAAGTAGATTCTTTGACCTAGTTTTTTGTAGAAATTTCCTTTTTTCCTACAGAATTAAGGTTTGTTATTTACAAGCTTTATTTTAGTTGTGAGTTTGCTTTATTTTCACATTAGCATATATATGCTTTGATTTCATAATATTTAAGATGGCTTTCCTCCCTTCATTGTAGTTAGCATATGTCTGCTTATTATCTTTCATTTCCTTAAATTTTGGATTTTGTCTATAACATAGAATAGTTGGTCTTTATGTAACTAGATCTCATCTCAACACTTCCGCCCCTATAAAAGTCAGCAAGAGAAAATGAGAGTGCTTACTACACACATATTTCAAACCCCACTTAATTTTGTAACCTCTGGTTGATAGTTAAAGTTAAGACTGTCAAGAGTTGCAACATTGTTGCTGCAATAATGAGGTCCATCACTTTTTGACATCGTTGCCAGGGAGGTATCAAATTAGGCACTGTCTTCTTCCCTAGTTGATCTACTATATCTCTCATTTCAATTTTTTCATATACAATAAAATTTTCATTAGGAATTCTTCATTTTCAAAAATAGAAAATTGCATTGCATTAGCATTTTCATTCCAAAAAAAATTACAAAAATAGAAAAATATTTGTTTTTATTTTATACCTTGAAGAGGGATAAAACGATATTCTTATCAAAAACCCCCATTTCCACTCGAAATCGGTTTCTTCTTGTTGATTGTGAACCTCCAACCCTGTCCATAGGGACCTTTGATGCCATTTTAGGTTAGCAAGCGAGGATCTTTGAGGAGCTTGTAGAAGAAGAAAGACCTTCACAACCCACCAATACCATGGCTGAAAATAGGAAACCTAAAGCATTCATATTCCACATTAAAGAAATATATAGAGAATCCAAAATGAAAAACATCAATCCATTTGTCCTTCCACACTTCTATGGTTTGACTACTAAATATCCTGACACTTTTATGTTTGAGTTTTTGTAGTTTGCAGAACTTATAACTACATAATTTATGAGTAGAAGCTCAAATTGTTCTCTTCCACTATTAAGAATGAAACCCTTTGTTGGCTCATGATCATTTAAGGGGATAACATCCCTTCATGGGAGCGGATGCAAAAAGCCTTAAACACGAAGAACTAGGATTATTATAGAGAAATAGACACCAGAGATCATATATTCAGAATGACTCAAGGAGTAGATGAGTATCTGGAATATTTTGAAGAAAGGTTTCAATTGAGTTACAGAAGAGTGCATAATTACACTTTAGATCCAAATTTCTTGAACTTAGTTTTACTATGAGGAGTCACAAAAGAACTAATGGAAACATTCAACTTATTTGCCAATGGAGACATATATCATCTAAGTTATGACGATATCAAAATCGTATTCAAAATTCATTCAAGGGATACTAGAAAAAGAAGAAGAGCAAACAAAAGTATTGGTAAGTCCCTCTTCCTCCACAATTACTAAAACTGAGATAGGAGGTATGCTATAATACCTAAAGATCGGTATCTTACATACCTTTGTTGTGTAGATGGATACACAACAAGAGGGAAACAAGAAGAAACAAAATAGGCATTGGCTATATTTTTCCCTAAATGCACTAAAAGACATCCTAGGAATGAGTTTCCTTTATATGTCATATATGTTTTGTATGTGAATAAAATCACTCCACTGACAAATGTCCATATTTTTTCCAGGTTTGAAGTCTGTATACCAACGTGAAAAAGGGAGCATGGGGTAGCTCAGCTTTGTTAATCAAAAGATTCCATAAGGCCACAAGTAGTTTCAACAAGTTATGAACTACCCCTCTCCTTCTAATACAAATTACAATGCACTTTTTCAACCTTTATCTCCTCCTAACCCTTCATTGTGGTTTATTCCCACTCCATGGTCGTATTGTCCCCAAAATGGTATTCCTCCTTTTTAGCTATATCCACCACGACTTCCTCAATGGGGTAATCCATCTTTAGGGTGGAGACCTTAGGAAGCCCAACCATATACCTTGATGCCTCCTCCTCCTCAATCACAAGTATCCCAAAAAAAAACCTCCAAAATAACCTTAGATGCTTACCAAACCAAACCCAAATCCCAACAATAAGTAGACTCAACCAGTCTAGAATGGAGAAACCACCTATCCAAATTATGCTGTATAAATTTAGGAGATCAACCTTAGGTTTGGGAAGGTCATTCTAGATGCTCACCCACCTTCTCCAACAAAAAAAAATAGAGGAAGGGAAGGAAGATGGCTTGCCTCAAGTCAACCAAACTAAGTCTCCCTATCCTACAAGGTTGACCACTCACAAAGAACACACCCTAGAATAAGTTGAAATTCTGGGAGAATTGAAAAATTTTTGTGTCAAGATCCCTCTCCTTCAAGCCATCAAGATTGTTCCTATCTAAAATAATTTCATCAATGAGGAATGTATTAGAAGGTCGAGGAGGAGAAAATGAGATGCCCCTACTAGCAATGTCATAGGGCATATAGTTAATCTTATGCTTGGGAAAGTCATCATTCCCATGTACTTCAATCTTGGGAGCTTGGTAGTAGATGCCCACATCAATGATATTTTAGCTCCTAACGCTCTCACTGACATGGGAGCTACAATAAATGTTATGAATAAGGAGACTATGCTCAAACTCAATCACCAAGGATCTCTAATAAATACTACCATAGTGTTACAACTTGTTAATAGATCTACAATACCACCTAAAGGCATCATCGAAGATGTTATGGTCCTTATTGATTCCTGGGAGTACCCTAAATATTTTCTTATCCTTCATCCCAAGACCAATTTTAATGGGTACCCTCTTATCTTAGAAATACCTTGGTTAGCCACTGTTGATTCCTACATTAGTTGTAGGGATAGAAATATGACAGTCACCAATGGGAAACGTAAAAAAGAACTTGTATTATATCCACTTGCTCAACCTCTCATTGAGAATGATTTTCCTACTTGTCATATAAGAAGAATAATAGACTCTTTTCCATCACCATCCTACCCTATATGTACATTATAAACCACTATTGGTAGAAAACAAATTGATGAAGATAATCTAATTGATAAATTTCTATAAAATAAATACCCTACTGTTGTAAATATTGATGTCTTAAAAGATGAATCTACAGGAAAACCTGGTTGTTCTCAGGGTAGTTCATTGGAAGATTTGATAACTACTAGTTCTGAACAAAATAATGTGAAAACCATATAAATAAGCCCCTAGAAAACCTTGAAAATCAGCCCCTTTCTCTCAACGAATCAAGAGGACCTACTACTCGTGTCTTCAAAAAACATGTTGATGCATTTGAATGGGACTATAAAGGAATGAAGGGAGTTCATCCTTTTGTATGCAAGGAGGATCATAAACATGTATGTCATCCTCAAAGGCGAATGAACATTGCATTAAAAGATATTATGAAATATGAATTACAAAAGATGTTGGATGTCAGATTCATCTATCTAATCTCAGATAGTGAATGGGTGTATCCCTTATTCATTCTCCCTAGCAAATGGATAAACAATGTTGATTACAAGGAACTCAACAAAGCCACTAGAAAGGATTATTTTCCTTTGCCTTTTACTGACCAAGTTCTTGATGTCCTTGCAATTAAAAATTCATTCTCCCTCCTGGATGGGTTCAGTGGGTACAACTAAATCCAAATCAACCTAGAAGATCGGGAAAAAACCACTTTCACATGCCCATGGGTAACCCTTGCTAACAAAGTTCTTTCATTTGGTCTTTGAAATACCCATGCCACCTTCTAGAGGTTTGTGTTGTATATTCTCTGACCTCATCCATGCTTTAGCGGAAATCCACATGGATGATTGTACACCCTACCAAGATGATTTCCAAGAGGCTCTCTCCTATGAAAAGTTTTGCAGAGGTGCAAATAAATGAACCACTCCATAAGAAATAAGAAATGTTTGGTTTTTATGAATGAAGGGATTCTTTTAGGCCACTTTCTCTTTGAAAAAGGAATCCAAGTAGATCCTAAAAAAATAGTCATCATAAAAAAGGTTCTTGTTCCTTAAAAACATCAAGATGTTAGAAGTTTTCTAGGCCTTGTTGGGTATTATCGAAGACTCGTCAAAGATTTTAGAAAAATTGCTTCTCCTTTATTCTCATTACTAACAAAAGATGTATATTTTTGTTGGATAGAATTATGTCATAAGGTATTTGAGGAAATAAAAGAAAAACCAATGTCTGCATCTGTCCTAAGAGGTCCAAACTAGACTTTGCTCTTCCATATCCATATAGATGAATCAAATAAAATAGTTGGGGCAACATTAGAACAACTCAAAGACAAATTTCCCTATGCCATTTATTTTATCAGAAAAATTATATCCAAGGTTGAGCTTAACCATACAGTTACTGAAAAAGAACTCATTGTTGTACATTCTCTAAACAAATTTAGACTTTATATTATTGGCTTTCAATTATTTGTATATATTGATCATGCAACAATCAAATACTTAATGAAAAAAACAACTGTGAATGCTCACATAATAGGTGGTTGTTGTTTCTACAACAATTTGATTTGACTATTTTTGATAAACCAAGAAAATAAAATGTTGTTGTAGAATTTCTTTCAAGACTAACCTTGTCTACAAATGGTAAAGAAGTGGTGGATGACCAGTTCCCTAATGAGAATCTCTTTTCTATATCACTTTTATCTCCATGGTTCACTGGCATAGAAACTTCTTAGTTACTAACCATTTCCCTCCTTATCTTCAAATTAGAAAAGAAAAATTGTAGGAAAGAGTACCTCTTACACTTGGATTGGGGGTAACCTCTTCAAGTCGAGGCCTTATCAAATATCGAGAATATGTGTGAGGGAAGATGATGTTTATGGTGTCCTATTATATTTTCATGACGTACCTTGTGGGGGGTATTTTGTTCCCAAGAGGATAGCCTACAAGATCCTGCAAGAAGGATACTATTAGTCACCCTTCACAAAGATTCCTAAAGATACATTGTACAATGTGATGAATGTCAAAGGATGGGGAAACCCACTTAGAAGGATTAAATTCCTTTACAACCTCAAGTGTCATTTGAACAATTCAAGAAGTGGGGCATGGACTTCATTGGTCCTGTTAGTGTCAGTATTTCCAACTTTCCTCCAGTGATCAAATATTCTCTTACAAAGTGATTTTGAAGTGTCAAGGTCAAATTTTGTCATTTCAGTGAGTCTTCAAGCAAAATTTGGTCACTAAGCATTAGGTCTAGGGTTTGCTTTCACTCCTTCTAAAGTTGTCCAAATGCCAACATATGTCACTATTCAACTGAGTCTATCATAATTCATAGGGTTTTCATTATCATGTCAGTGTCTAATGGGTCATTTTACAGCTTATCCATGCTTCAGTTGCACCTAGGCAAGTTCATTTCCCTCTCCTAGGGTTTTGAAGCCAATTTCTCTTGGACGGTCAAATCATCAGCAAAAATTGTATCCAGATGTACATAAACCTTCCCATATCCTTAAAATACCTTATCAAACACTTCCCATCCCTTAGATCCACCAAATTCCTCATTTTTCCACAAACCCTAGTTTCTAGCTACAACCTGGCAATTTTCTAGGTTGGGCCTGTGTTTGTCCCTTTTGGACCCTTTCCCCTCACTCAATCTCTAATATTCCAATTTTCCCTGCTTCCTAACATCCCTCCCTACTCCCAAAAATTTCCTCAAGAATTTAGAAGCCCCCTATCCCCTTCATTTCACTCCATTTCGACAAAATTCCTTGTTTCACACATCGGGACAAGTCACACTCAAATAATGTTCCAGAGAAATAAAAGATGTGTTTTGGGAAACTGAGAGAGGTTTTTGTCCAAAACATTCCAAAGAAGAAAAACCTCCTTCACTTTTTTCACAGTTGTCATGGTTTGAGAGAAATGTCAAGAATACCATTGCCTCAGGAGAATCAAAGACACCTCTAAAGTGACCTTGGGAAAATCACGTTTTCTCCTATCTTGGTTGGCCAAATGATTTTTTTGAAGGTTAAAATGATAACTAGACACAAATATCTTTCCAATTAGCTATCATGAGCTAAATTTGGGGTTGAGGAAGGCATTTAAAAGTTGACTGCAACAGCACTCTTCCTTGAGGCAGCCTCATTTGGCACTTTTTGACCAGTCTTGGGAGATTTGATTTTTGACAGCTCAAATCAACTCCAAATTGAAAAATTTAAGTTGGGTTGGAAATTAGACTCAAATACCTTTCCAACGAGCTATCCTACACCTGATTCCGACACCGGGAATTCCTTCAAAAGCCTCCTTAAAAAGCGCAACATGTCAGGATAGGTGCGCGACTTGTTGGGAGGTGCGCGACATGTCAGAGGGTCTCACATAGTGGAATTTTCGCAACGGGCGCGACATGTTGGGAGGTGCGCGACATGTTGGGCATGCTGCGCGACATGTCAAGCTAGTTTTCCCCAGCTCATTTTAGAATTTCTCAAGCTCCTTTACTTCATCAAATTGTTTGAGGTAGGCTCTTTAAACTTGTGAATGGCTACTGGTTAGTTGGGAAACGTCATGAATGTGTTTGTAATGATCAAATTGTGCAAGGAAAAACACTCTATATGGATGTATGTAAATTTTTAATGAGGCCAGTTCTCCTAGCCGAGAGGCAAAGGAGATCATTCAGCATCTCAGAGCTGAAAATGATGCCTTACAGAGGAGATTTGAGGGTGCCCAATGGACCATCACTTACCTGGAGCAGCGCAACAAATAGTTAGAGGAGGAGAAAGCACTTGATGAGCTATGGAGGATTCATAGTGACCGAATCTTGAATCGAAGAAGACCCGGTGACCCATTGCCCGCTGACCGAGAGTCCATGCTCATCCGGGCAAATGCACATTTGGAGAGGTTGTTGGCTAAGGCCAACCAAGAGAAAGAACATGAAAAATCATTATTGGGCGCAGATGCACGTGTGCAAGGCCAAAATGAAGATGTTTCAAAGGTGATTGGCAAAGGCACTAAAACGGAGAAAAAGGCCCGATCCCCTCCGTATCTTGGCCGAGGCTTCCTTGAAGGAGCATAGCACTAAATAGCTCAGCCACAGCACAAATCCCAAAAAATTTTGAGCATTTTGGGTCACTTTTGGTATTTTTTGGCAATTTACAGGTTTTTGCTCATTAACGCGTCTCACCCCCGGTGAGACGCGTCATCCCGGCAACTCCATTTGACAAAAACTTAGCATTTCTAGATTTGTCATGCAAAGTTACATATGCACATGGATGGACTTGAGATTTTGTGAAGTTTTGGGCCTCCAAAAAGTCAAAAAACATGCAAAATTTGACTTTCTGCCACCTTTTTGAACTGTAGAAAGCTGTCTTGGGAGAATTGATTTTTTACAGGGAAAATGAACTCCAAATCCAAAAATTCCAGTTGGATTGGAAAGTAGACTCACAGACCTTTCCAAAAAGCCTACTCTTGCCCAATTTGGCCACCTGCAAGTGCCCAAAACATGGCTCCAAAGGCGCGCGACATGTCAGGCAGAGGCGCGCGACATGTTGGGCAGTTTTCACAGGAAATTCATCTACAGCTCAGGAATTCGCCCAGCCTTGACCAGTTTTGACTTGAGATGAGATTTTTCACCCTCTTTGATGTAATTAATGTATTTTCATGTTGCCATGACACTTATTTACCTATTCTAGAAGATTCATGCATGAAATAGCAAGCATTTAATGAATGGATTGGTTTCCTAGTTTATAGAGGCAAGTTGTTTTGACTGCCTAGTTGTTAGTGCTAAGTTTAGAAGTGGTTGAAAAAGCTCCTAGGATAGTGAGATCGACCCCTAGAGGTAGATAAATAGGTTAGATCATCTATATTATGTACTTTCTTAGTCATTTTCATGGTTGGACTCTTGAGGGAGAAACTATCATTGTATTATTTCACTGTATCTCTGCAATTTTTGGCTAAGGAAGACCAGGGTTTTGCAGTCCTCTTTGGGATTCTTGTGGACTCATGTGTTGATGGTGTGTTTCTCAATGTTCTTGTAAGCTTTGTTATGTGATTCATTTCCTTTCTTTACTTCTGCACATTAAACAAATGAAGTGTTAAAGTAAGAATTCATGCTTGCCATGCTCTGCTTTTAAGTTTGTTTAATTTCAATGTTTTATACTGTTTAAGGAGAATTCAAAGTTATTGTTTGCTCTCCTTAGCTCCTCACCTGTCATTCCTGACCATCCACTTCAGTTAAAGGCATCAATATTGTCTCCTACCTCGCCCCAAAGAACCCCCTGCAGAAACTGTGTCCAATCCCCGCACGCAAAATTGCCATCCCCTCAATTTGCCACCAAAAACCCTAAAAACCCCAAATCAACCCTTTTGATCAGTTTACTAGCCTAAAATCAGTGTTACCCTATTGGTCATCT
>APFE030942140.1:2349-14563 GCA_000404065.3 Pinus taeda
CTTCATTTGCAAAATTAACATTCTGCCTACTATTCATGTCATTTTGTTTTCTCCTACATTCATTGGCATAGTGCCCAAATTTCTTACAATAATGACATTGGACTTGGGATTTATCATACCTTTGTCCATGAGCTTGATGTTTGCTTGAACCTTCATCTTGGTTCTGATTGCAGCTCCTTCCGCTTGTGTTTGCAGGATAAAATCTGCCTCTGTTTTGGCTTCTTCCACGTCCTCTGTTATTTGCTCTGCCTCGGCTTCTTCTTTGGCTGAAAGACATCTGAGTCTTGAATGCTTGCTCAAGAGAGGAATCTGTTCCTCTACTCAGTCTGTGTTCATGAGACATAAGAGAAGCACTTAGTTCATCTACCATGAACTGTGAGAGATCCTTTGTTTCTTCTATTGCTACCACAACAGCTTCAAACCTTGAGGGTAAACTTCTCAATATCTTCTCTACGATCCTTCTTTCTTCAAGAGTTTCACCATGAGATCTAATCTGGGTTATCAACCCAATAACTTCAGTGTAGAATGAATCTATTGTATCAATTTCCTTCATGCTGAGTGTTTCAAAGTCTCTCCTCAACATCTGCAACTTTGCAGTCTTCACCTTCTCCATGCCTTGATAGGCAGTTTTGAGAATATCCCATGCCTCTTTGGATTTTTTTGCTGTTGCAATCCGTGGAAAGATACTTTCATGTACTAATTAGAAGAGGAAAAACAAGGCTTTGGCATCCTTCTTCCTGTCACTCTTCAAATGGTCTCTTTCTGCTACTGTCAAAGCAGCCAACGCTGTTGCATCTGCAGGTTCAGCATAACCAGTTTCAACCAGCTCCCATATTCCTTGAGAGGCAAACAATGCTTTCATTTTTATGGACCAATCACTGTGATTTTTCCCATTAAACTGTGGTAGTTGGGAATTTGTCAAACCTGTTCCAGCATCTGCCATCTTAACTCTGTATAGGTAAATAAGAGATACTGACTGTAAAAATTAAAAACAGGCAAAAACTTTCTCTGCTGGAAAAGTCTGCTCAATAAACTTCTTACAGCTCCTATAGTGAAAAACAAACTTTGTCTTTGACTCACTGAGTGCCTAGACTAGCTCTGATACCATGTTGGAATTTTATGGTGATTTCAAACACAAAAGACCAGAGAACAACGCTCTGATACCATGATGGAATTTTCTGCTAAATTCCTTAATAAACAGACAACACAAAACTGCTCTGTTTCTGCACAAAAAACTGATAAATTTCGTTTTCTGGACTTGGTGTTGCAGCAACAGGATTCGGTGTTGCAGCAACGCGAAATAACACTCTATTTCTATTAACACAGAAAAAACAGAAAACTGCTTACTGGAAACTGTGTTGCGGCAACACAGTTTGGTGCTGCAGCAACGCTACTCATGGTGTTGCAGCAACGTGAGTTTTGACGTCAAGCTACTCGGTGTAACGGCAACACAATTTTGACGCTAAGTCACTTTAAGAAGTTGGGTGTCAAAATCAATTATAAACTTACAGAGTAAAATCAAAGTGTTTTTGACACTTGGTGTAATAGCAACTGAAAATCAGCAAAACAGTAAACTTGTATTCATGAACAGTAAACAAAACTGATACAGTAAAATTAGTTGTTACAAGAGGAACACTTCTGTTCCAGAAATCGATTTTCTATCTCAGAAAATCGCAGGTTCAGCACTGCTGTGCATTTACAGAAGAGACTCACTATGTTCTTTTAACCTTCACTCTTTCTCTCAGAGTACAAAAACAGAACTGTTGTTCTAAAATTTCTTACACTCAGACAGGAAACATAATTGTTGTTCTTTTCTGCTTGCGTTGCCTCTCTTGCACTTGAAAACAGAACTACTGTGCGTTACATTTATAGGAAAATAAATATCTGAAGTTAAACTATAAAGTAAGCAAAATATCTGCTGATATTTATCTTTGTATTTATTGCAGAAGAGGCAGTGATGTCTTTCTCGGTGGAAATAAGTCGGTTGTAGGGGAATTAATTTCTGCACATTTAATGTTTATTTAAAGTGCAAAATATTAGTGGACTTTTGCGGCTTCCGGATAACTGCTGAAATCAGATCTTTGTTCAGCATTTATGTGATGCAGTTGGAATTAAATTCCAACATTTACTAACTACTAAACTCAATATATCTATATATAGAAAACAAAATTTAATTACTTCATAGTTTTTTAGCAAATCTTCCACTTTTGCATATCGTGGAGTTATGCTCATAAGATAGGTTTTAGTATTGTAAATTGGTTTAATATCATATTGTATTTTAAGCAATTCTGGTAGCTTAGCTAAGAGTACTCAATTGGGTTGGAAATTTAATTCTTTGGTGTCCAACTCGAGAAGGGTCTCCTTACTCAGGACACCTGGCATCATTTTCTCAGCTCCATTGGGGTTTGGAAATCTAATGGCTCTCAGTGTTCAGGGTTTTCCGAGGTAACTGATTTCCCTATGCTCTGCTACGAACAAATTCATTTGGGTTTTTTCATGCCTCCATTTATTTTCTCTGCAACTGGGAAGAACCTTCTCTACGGGGATAAACGTTTGGTTCCATCCAAACACTGTTTGATGGAGAGCTGCAATAGACACCACCCTACCGGTGCTCCGCATCATTTTTCTTTTCTCCTCGAGTCAGATTCTCTTCAATAATTTCCATCCCTGTCTTGAGAGTGTACAGGAAGGATTTTTGGTCATTTGGTCTTACTATGCAGCTAAATTTGGCTCTCGCCTGCTCGCCACCCCAGATGGAGTTGAACTCAGAGATGTCTTCACACAAGTAATGCTTATAGCTTAACAGGGTTCTGGTTTTATGTCCTTGTCCACATAGCTGAGCAGCTACTAATTCTGGGTAATGGTTATTGGCACAGGTGGGCTTCACAATTCCATTACTGACCTTCAGGTACCTTTCAATTTAGTTCGAGTTATGACATGAAACCCTTGTTAAGGGATTCATTTAGTAGTATTTAAATTTGGAATTTCATGTATCTACTCACACCAAACCATCCTTGTTTTTGTGTTGGTCTCAAAAACATTGTACTTATGCATCAATGATCCCTATTGGCATCCAACTTGGTTTTAATGTTCAACCCACGATGACTTATCTCTCACAAATACTTTTATTTTCTTTACTTCTTCGCATGAGATTGCTCAACTAGGCACTACCCTGGCTTTTTGGGGTGAAGGTGTTTGGAAATTCTCCCACCTAGAACCCAAAGGGATGATTTGACAGAGGCTAAAGGATGGACATGTTTGTAATTATTTTCTTATTGCTTAATGTATGATTTGGCTACTCTTCGAACTGAGATGAAATACATTTCCTCAACGAACAATTTGATACATGCTTCACGTCGCTGAGGATTTGATACTCGACTAATTTATGATGGCTCTGCATAATTTTTGGCTTGTAAACACTTTGAGAGTTGGATATGGTGTCTATGGAAGTGTTAGCGCTTTCTTGGTTTATTATTGTTATCGCGATTTCTGTCTGACTTCCTTAGTCGAAGTCTATCTATCTTGGATACTTTTGAGTTTACAGAGTTTGTGCATGAATCATTTTATCCAAATTTATGTGATATCTAGACTTTTCCCCCTTACTTTCGACATCAACTACCTGCTTCCAAAGAAAGGGATACTCTGGATCTTTAAGGGATGCTCCTTTAAATATATCAGGGAGGTTTGATTGCACCTAGCTGAATTGCACCTCATAGATACAATGTAGTTTTCTGCTTAATGCATTGACTACCTGATTTTCTTTCCCCTTAAGGTGCTTCATTTCAAAGTCAAATTCACTCATGAATGTTATCCACCTAGCCTATCAAGTGTTTAGGATGGATTGGTTAAATAAATTTGTAAGACTACTATGATTTGTTAATAGCAAAAATTTCTTTCCCAGTAAGTAACGTTGCCACATTTTAAGCACATGCACTACTACAGTTAATTCAAGTTCGTAACTAGAATATCACTGTTCATATTCTTTCAATTTGTGGATTCATAAGCTATAGCTTTCCCTTCTTGCGTTAATACTCCACCAATGCCTTCCTTACATGCATCTGCACAAACCATTAAAGGTTTCTCTGGGCCTACTACCTTTAGTACAGGTGCAGTAGTAAGTAAATGTTTCAATCGTTCAAAGCTTTGATGGCATTCAGTTGTCCACCAAAAATTTAACCCTTTTATCTGTAATGAGGTAATGGGAAATGAAATTTTTGAGAATCCTTCAATCAATCGATGTTAATAACCATCTAAGCCCAAGAAGGATATAATATCAACAACATTCTTTCGGGTGGCCCACTCCATAATGGTTTTAATCTTCTCTAGAGACACCACTATACATAACATAAAATTGAATGTCTCGCAGGGTCTACAGCACCATTCTCAAGTGTTTTTCATGTTCCACCTAATTCTTGCATAAACCAATATATCATCAATAAAAATAAACACAAACATATCTAAGTATGGCTGACAAATATTGTGCATCAGACTCATAAAAGTGGTTGGGGAATTTGTAAGGTTGAAGGGTCGATGAACTCGTAATAACCATAACAAGTTCGAAAAGCAGTTTTACAAATATCTTCTTCCTTAATCCTTATTTGATGGTATCTAGGCCTTAGATCAATTTTTGATAACGCACTTTCTCTTCGAACTTGATCAAATAAATCATCAATTCATGGTAAAGGGCATTTATTTTTTATAGTCAGGTTATTCAACTAACAATAATCAATACGCAATCTTAAAGTTCCATCCTTTTTCTGTACGAATAGTACGGGGGCTCCCTAAGGGAACACACTGGGGTGAAAGTAACCCTTATCAAGAAATTCTTGCAACTGCATTTTGAGTTATCTTAACTCAGGTATGCTCATGCGATAAGTAGTTCTAGAAACACGAGTTGCACCAGGAACTAGTTCAACCGTAAAATGGATATCACGTTTAGGTGGTAATCTAGGAATGGATTCAGGAAACACATTAACAAAGTCTTCAATGATGGGAATATTTCCCAGGGAAGTCATTTTTCTCTACCTGAACAGTGTAAATATGACAGCCTTTCCTAATGCATTTCCCCATCTGGTTAGTAGTAATAGGACACAACTTAATATTTCTCTTGATTCCTTGTATTTCCTTCCTCTATCCTGACTCAATAAGGTAGCTAACAAATTTTTCCTAGAAATCAACTAAGGACCAACATCCTTCCAACCAATCCATCCCTATCAATACATCATATGAACCCAAAGTGAGTATATTTATATTAACGTAAATCAGGTGTCCTGAAATAGTTATAGGACAACATTCTCTTTTTGCAGCTACCCTTCTCTTTGCCCCTGTGGCTAGTTGGACTAATCAAGGTTTTTGAAATTTACTGCTTTGCCGTTGGCATCTCTCTACAATCTTAGGACTAAAATAGCTTAGGCTAGCACCCGGATCAAACAAAACAGAGATAGGTTGATTAGCAAACATACCTTCACACTCAATCATGGTGGGTTAGTATTCAGCTTGATAATTGTCAAGTGCATCATTAATATTGGGCATACTCCTTGCCACCTCCCCAACCATGGAAGCTTCTTTCATGTTTGAAAGTTGTTATATCTTGTCCTATGGGGGGAGTTTTTGTAATAATGAGGTTCTCCACATCCCCAGCACTACAGAGGTTGTTTCTATTGTTGATCATTGACAGAATTATTAATCCCCTTTGTGTACCTATTTTTAGTAGATGTTGGGACCTTTGACTGATTCCTTGTTGGAAAATTATTGAAGGACCTTTACTGTACATTCCTTCCATTGGTAACTTTTGTCTGTCTGCTTGGGGCTAAATTTCTCCCCCTCCAGCTCAATCCTTGTTTTGATCCTTCACTCTTCTGTTTCATTTGTTGATAACTGATACGGGCTTTCAACACTGCATCATCTATCGTCCTTGGGTAATAAAATTCTAAATTTTGCTTAAAGTTAGATAGACTACTAATAAAACATTGAATCTTGGCCTTTTCTTCCTGCATATATGGTACATATTGTAACATGGAGGTAAATTGTTTCACATATTCATCCATGGTCAAGGTTCCCAACTTTAAATCATGGAACCCCTTTGCTTTTTCATCATAATAGTGCTCTGTTAAATTTTTATCCTTGAAATTCTTTTGAAGTTCTTTCCATGTAAGCTGTTCTTCATCAATTTTTCTTACAACTTTTATTTCCTCCCACCAAAGGGTGGCCTTACCTCTTAATATATAAACTACCATTCGTGCCTTAAGTTTATCATTGTAGTCATAGATCTCGAAATATTTATTCATGTCGATCAACCATGCTTTCTCTGCTTCCTCATACTCCCCTTGTAATTCAGTTTTCTATCCTTTTTATTCCACTGGTTGGAAACATTATCAGAAAGTCCTCTATCATCCTCCTCATGTCTTTCTCCTAACTCAACATTATCTTCCCCTTGATTGATTGTTGTGTTTTTCTCCCCGCCAGACAAACTTTTTAAGATTCTTTCTTGCTCTTATTTTAACCTTTCATCGTCTGTCCTTAAATTTATCATCTCATCACGTAATCTCTAAACAACTTCAAGTAGGGTAGCATTGGCCAGTTGAGATTCTTCTCCCAGTTGTATCCACATATCAAGGTTGGCCCCTACATAAGTCACTTCTAGTTGGTTTGGTGATTTGGGACACCTCTTCATTTTGCTCCTCGGTGCTTGTCTTTATGTTCACATTCACATTCACTTAGTTTGTTTATATTGTATTATACATATCCCAGAAGCCTCAGTGTTGCAAATCAGGCTCTGATACCACTTGTAACACATATTGACTAAGTATTAAACTCAATACATATATATGTATATATAGATAGAAAAAAAAGATTTACCCTATGGTTTTTATCAAATCTTCCACCTTTGCATATCGTGGAGTTATGTTGACAAGACAGGTTTCAGTATTGTATATTGGTTTAATGTCATATCTTATTATAACCAATTCTGGTAGCTCAGCTCTCAATACTCGATTGGGTTGGCAATTTAATGATCCAGTGTCCAACTCTAGAAGGGTCTGGTTACTTGGGACACCTGGCATCATTTGCTCATCACGATTAGGGTTTGGAAATCTAATGGTTCTTGGCGTCCAGGGTTTACTAAGGTAACTGATTCCCCTTCCCTTTACTACGAACAAAGTAATTTTGGTTTTTTCATGCCTCCATTTGTTTTCTCTGCAACTGGGAAAAACCTTCCTTGTAGCAATTAAGGTTTCAGTCCATCTAAACACTGTTTGATGGGGATCTGCAACAGACACCTCCCTATAGGTACTCCGCATCATTTTTCTTTTATCCTTGAGTGAGATTCTCTGCAATAATTTCCATCCCTCTCCTGAGAGTGTATAGGTAGGATTTCTAATCATTTGGTCTTATTGTGCAGGTAAATATTGCTTTCACCTACTTGCCACTCTGGATGGAGGTGAACTCGGGAGATATCTGCTCTCGGATAGGCAAGGCTTCTAACTTAACAAGGTTTTTGTTTTATGTCCTTGTCCAGATAACTGAGCGACTACTAATTATGGGTAATGGTTATTGGCATAGGTGGGCTTCACAATTTAATTACTTACCTTCATGTACCTTTTTGTTCAGTTTGAGATATGACTTCAAATAATTGTTAAAGGATTCGTTTAACAATGTTTAAATTTGGAATTTCAGGTGTCTAATCACACCGAACCCTCCTTGTTGGTGTTTTGGTCTCAATAATGTCATACTTATGCATCGATGATCCCTACTTACTTCCAGGTTGGTTTTAATGTTGAACCCACGTCAACTTATATCTCACAATTAATTTCATTTGCTTTAGTGCTTCACATGAGATTTCTTAGCTGGGTGTTGCCCTGGATTTTTTGAGTGAAGGAATTTGGAAATTTTCCCACCTGAAACTTGAATGGATGATTTGACAGAGGCTAAAATCTAGCCATGTTTGTAATTATTATCTTGCTTTTTAATGTATGATTTTGCCTACTCAGCGAATCGAGGTGAAATAAATTTCCTCAAGGAATAGTTTGATACATACTTAACCCAGCTGAGGGTTTGATACTTGTCTAACTTATGATGGGTCTACATAAATTTTGGCGTGTAAACTCTTTGAAAGTTGGATATGGTGTCTATGGTAGTGTTAACACTTTCCTGGTTTGTTATTATTATCGTGATTTCTTTCTGGCTTCCTTTATCTAAGTTTGTCTCTCTTGTATACATTTGACTCTGCAGAGTCTATGCATGAATCATTTTTATTTGAATTATGAATATATAGGGCTATAATAACTTGTTTTACTAGAGCCTATCTGAGTATTGATTGACCATTGAATTCGGTGATGAGTTTTCCTCACTATTAAAGTTGGAAAGGATTAGATTCTCTCTTAACCTTCCTTAGAGCTTTCATGTATGTAGTTTTGTTTTTCCTTTCATGTGACTATTTGGAAGATTATGAGAATTTTACTCATGCTTGTCATATATTTTATGAATGTATACTATGTTCAGTTTAAGCTATTGAACATGTAGAATAGTAATAACTCTTTGTTTAAGTACATAGGTTGTTTCATCCTAGGTTAAGACATGGAACGAATAACTCTGGAACAGCTTACACAGGCATAATCTTTACAATAATTCGTCTGTTATTATTCATCAATCATTGTAAAATCATTATTATAATACTTCTCAATCATTAATCACATCATTATTTCAATAATCATTAAGTCATGAGAGTTTGAATGCTTATTTATTCATTGCCTTGTATTTTTTTAGTTCCTCTTTAGGAAGATCTCACCACTGAGTCAGAAGTCTGGAAATTACGTCCAAACACTCCCCCAAGCTCTTCCTCCTCTGAACAATGATATGATGTGTATTATAGTCAGGAATATTGGGTGTCAAGACTCACTGTCTAGCCTCAAATCACATACCTCTATGACTGTACTCAGGGTTTCCCACTGGTTTAATATTCCACCCCACTCAAGGAATTCTGGATAGCAATATTCTACTCTCTTGACCCATCTGGTATTTTCCTCATACGTCTTCTCCAGCCCCCTAAACCTTCCTTGAATTCCTCTTTCGAGGAGATAGGTGAGTAACCACCTTAACTGTCTCAGGAAGTTAGCAATTGTTTCTTTCAGTTCTTGTCAAAATACTTTAACTCTTATTTTCATTAATTATAAAATAAATATGTTCTGGCCACCTAGCCATAATTCTTTAATTTTCTGTGTTGAGTATTTGATGACAAAGCCATAAAATAAAAAGATAAAGTAATAAGTAAAACATAGTAACCCAACTTAGATGTATATGTAACATGGGGTGTTACATTATATATATATTTTTTATGGTTGGGTTGGAGGGTTGTTTCTGGAGTAGGCATATGGTCATGTATCATTAATGATAAATAAATGTATGGAGCAATTTTTTGACATGGATAACCAACATGGTGAAGAAAAAATTTCATATATTTTTCATATGGAGAAGCATGTTTCATGTACTGCAATATCTCATGGGACATGTGCGTTGGGTAGTTGGTGACAGATCTATGATCAAGATTGGCCTAGATGCCATAATCGGTATGAACTGGAATCACTCTTTATCGGCCCAAATTCTCAATCATATTCATGGTAAAGACATTATACATCTCAAAAAGATTATACATCACAGGTCACACCATATGGACCTACAGACATGGTAAAAGGCAGAGGATTATTGGAGCCACCCATAGAATATTCTAATGAATGGGAGGATTATATCACAATTCTCCAAAATGCATGGATCTCATTAAGTGACAAAGAGGATCATATGTCATGGGGAGGCACTCCCAAAAAAGGTAATCTGATGGTTAAAGACATATATAGGAATTTGTTGAAGAAGGAGAGGGACCATTATTTTCCACCACATTTTTAGGTCTAGAAATGGAACCTTCTAAATAAAATCAAATTTTTTAGTTGGTTGGACATTCATGATCATATAATGATATGGAATAACCTTCAAAGGCCAAGATTTTATGGACCAGGTATTTGTGTTATATCTATGAAGGGAGAGGAAAATACAAATCATCTCTTTCTACATTGTCCTTATACGATGGAACTATGGGATGGGGTGCTGGGTTATTTCAAAATAGCTCCCATGGGACACTTCCGATCTCTGTACAGATGCCTATGGTCATGGATCAAAGACAATAGATACATAGCACTATCATTGTACATCTTATTGCCCATATGTCATAAACGTAATGCTATCACTTTTTATCATAAAGGAGCGAAGATCCATGAGGATATTATTAAGACGATGGCCTACTTCAATGAAATAGGGTTGATGCAGAGAAGTAAATGTTACAGAAAATTTAAATGGAGATATACATGGCAAACATTTCTTGTTGGTTTTTTTGATAGCCCATTCTCTAGGAGAGAATGTGGACGTGGAGGAGCCATATATATTGAGTCTCATAAATTCTTCCACTTTTGGTGGGAATGTGGGTAAGGTACCAATAGCAGAGCTGAAATTATTGCATTGTGGGGAGTACTTATTGCAGCTAAATGGCTTGGAATACAACAAATAAATATTTATGGCAATGCCAAGGGAATTACAGAGTGGGTCAAGGCATATAATGATTTTAGTCCACCTATCTTAATCAATTGGATGAAATGCATTAAAACACTGGTAAGGACCTTCAACCAAATAAATTTTGATCATATTTTCAGAGAGAAAAACATGACTTTTGATCTGCTATCAAAAAAAAGTATAAGAAGGAACACACGTAAGTTTTACTTGTTTGCCTTTGAATAAGGTGTCATGACCAACGTTGACAACGTAAATTATTCATAGAAACACACATACCAGAGATGTAACTTTATTTGATAATAAAGTTTTTGTAATAGAAAATATTATTACATTTGATAAAAAGAATATAGAAAATAACAAAACATTGTGTAGCAAAGAAAAATACTTTCAAAGAAGCATGTTTTGATGTAAAGAAAAATGAATAGATTCAAAAGAGAACTCATAAATATGTAATTCAAAAAACGGATGATAGAAAAGTGATCCAGGTAATATGTACTACCTTATGTAATACAAAGAAATGTAAAATAAAATACAATGGTTTACACCGTTGACATGTTTTCAATGCTGGAATGTATGCATTTTTTTCATGGTTGACATGTCTTCAATTATGTTCATTCACAGCTTCTAGCCACATGAAAGGGCTTTATTTCATGAGTTTCACTCAAATATAAGTCAATGAGTTGTTAATCTTGGTCTTAAACGAAGCCTTATGTTCTATGTATTTCTTTTTACATATTTTTGTCAGAACGAAGGCTTATGTTTTATGTATTTCTTTTTACACATTTTTGTCAGATAATGGTGATTCAGAAGATATGCACATATTTAGGTACACATGACGGAAAAGCAGACATAGAAAGATTCTAATGGGAACGCCTATGCATTTTTATATGACAAATACGTTTCAGTGTTTGAGGGCCTAGTAACCTTGTGTATAACGTCGAGTGTTTCAAATTAAGTTCACCCCTGATTCAGCTGCAGCCGAAAGTAAACTCCAACAATCTTTGAATCTGCATAGAATTATGACGACAACCATCTTTAATTCTACCTTTATCTCACAGTTACTAAGAACTAGGCAGGTTAAATGATGAAGCTAGACTCGTTTTTACTCATTTGAGGGCATTATCTCTCACTTAAGTGAATAACGTTTTCCTTTTCTGAAGACAATATGATTATTGATGTGAAACATTTCTCATCAATTGACGGATAAAATATTCGAAATGTTTTTCCTTGATCATCAAATTTTCATGCTAGAGCATTCTCGCCGTAATGCGACAATACTGTGGAGGGTCCATAGAAAAGCTTCTGCCGGTGCTTAATTTTTGGCATTGACAAACAAATATGGATTGAGTGGGGCCATGCATGACCCGGCAGCCTCATCAGGAAACACTAGCACTAGCTCACTTAGAACACATTCTCTCAGGTAATACAGTTTTACATTTTTCATATGCAGACTAGAATACTTCTAAAACCCTGGAGCATTACACAAACTTGCTTTAAAGGCAGGTTTTTGAGTTGGGAGGCTTATACTATAGTCTAGTATGAGGGATGTGTAAGTCTGTCTTTCAGTGAGTTCTCTTGAAAATAAAAATGATGTTCTAAATATAAAAATAATGTCTACTATCATAAAAAGAAATGAATAAAAATAAAAAACTGTATAAGT
>APFE030942140.1:15832-107238 GCA_000404065.3 Pinus taeda
CTATTCGAAAATACAATTTAAACAATGAAAAATAACACATTGTATTTTACACTAAAGAACTTTGCCAAAAAATATCTGATTTCTCTCTACTAAAAAAAATCTGATTTCCCTCTACTCATATTAGATCCCTACTTAAAATAAAATAAATCTATGATGGTTATATAACAGGTTTTCTGTCCTGAATTTTACACAATATGCCAGTTTCACCTCAGTTTGCTTCGCTGTGATTTGGCTGTTCATTATTTAGACCACCTACGTTATAAGCCACGCAAAGAATAACGTGCTTACAGATAGACAATTGCAGATAGTTACATGGGTTGGATTGCTCGTGACTTCTAGTTAGGTCAGATACAAGTGAGCATATTCATCAGCTTTATTGGGAAGCACGAAACAGAGGGCTTACGTTTTACTTCTAGGCAATAACTCCAAGATATAGAAGATACAATTAGAGACCGCGAACAAACCTGAGATAATTTATATCTAGAAACAGGGGTAACAATAATCTAACCATGAAAGGTAGGGAGTGAAATTGAGTATATTACAATGTCGATATGCTGGACAATATTCAGTTTGTATCAGATAAAGTATTTAGCCATACTTGGATTAAGTAGAGATGAAGCAGTCATATTTGTTCCCAGGCTAAAGAGGCTCAGAATGGAAATTTCTAAAATATTTTTCGTCCAGAGATAATAGTAACACAACCATATTACAACTTCAAGTTGTTGGCCTAAGCGTATAGGCAGCGCTGAAAGTGCAAAACATTTGGAGACTGCAAAGAAAAAGACTAATTGAAAGAACCATCACGATGGAAGAAATCACAGTGACTTAGTATTAACATATTTAAATCCGGAATGGTGCTTAATTACCCCATATCGATGGTTCCTCTAGCTTATACACGGTGGTTACCATAAGCGGATGGTTAGGTCATGCTTGATTATGAAATATTCTTTAGAAAGTTATTATAACCCTAGGTCAGCCTATATGATTAAAGTATTTATTACATGCGCTTCCATCGAAAAGCGTTTCTTCACCAGTTTGGTAACAGCAGAACTACCAAATAAAGAAAAAGGGTAGATTTTAGTGGGTATCTAACATAAAAATCTGATATGAAGCAGAACATGGTCATTATATTAGATTTCAACATGGCGATCGGCAAAAGTTGACTATGGGATTCGTAGTGCTGTATCCTCTTAAGCATATGGGTACAAGATACGTGACAAATGGAAAAGGGTTTGACCTGAAACATGATGGGAAGTTAAGAGAGGAGGAAAACACAATTGACACAAACAATATGAGCGGTTGTTTTTTAATTGAGGACACAGTTGATTTGACTTCAATTTGGGGTGTTTATATTTTTTTAACTTAGACTCAATTGATGTTAATTTTAACCTGTAAACACTTATTAATTTATGCATTTTGAAATATAGAATGAACTGGAATTTTTTATATTGGACACGCTTTAATTCAACTCGACTGTTTCTAATTAAGATTCAGTTAAATCTAATTTCAACATACAAACACACACTAAATTATATATTTGCACTAAATTATATATTTCTAAATATAAAGTAAACTTGAACTTCTAATATTGAAGATAACTTATCTCAGCTCAGCTCAACTCAGCTCAGCTGCTCACTTCATAAGTCACATAAACATTGCAGTAATTACAATTTCTAACAAAACAGACGCAATAACATTTTACAAACAAAACACGCACAGTAACATTTTACAAAGTTGGTTAATCTGCAACCACTTGGGATCATAACATTTTACAAAGTTGGTTAATCTGGAACCACTTGAGATCATTTTAGAAATGGTAGGATATATCTAGATAAATTTATAATTTTTCAAATATTACAGGATCGAAGATTATCTTATAGACATCAATTCTTGACAAAATCATTACATATTCATATCACCAGAAATGTGTAGAGCCGTTAGGGCAATCCTTCTCTTTTGGCCCTAACGATGCACGAATAAACATAGTGTAGTAATAGGCCCAAAAAAGCAAGAAAAGCACATGCAAAATGAAGATTATAGAACGTTGTACAATACCATGGGAGATTGTGCTCAAACTTTTAGTTGCCCTGCTTAGTGAAATTCCTGAAACTGACAATCCTCACACTCCTGAAATGGAAGGAAATCGTGCGCAGCGTCTGCAGAGACTTCACCTTCGGCATTCTGATGAGTCTGGGAGAGAGAAGGTACGTTTGTAATAGAAGAGGAAAAGGCCGGAACAGGTCCGCTACTAGAGAGGCTTGCGGTCAACAAGTTTACATTGTTAGAAAACGTAGGAACTAGAGTGGACGTATAATGGTTAAGGAGCAAATATGCTTGTTGCTGCTGCTGTTGCTCACCGTTTTCCATAATCATATCGGGAATATAAGCCCGAGCTTCCTCTAAACTAACTCCCATGTGCCGACATTGCTTTCCCGAGTCAACCATTTCATAGCTTTGAAGACAAGGACTTTCAATAACATCATGTCTACTTGCAGAGATGCTCGGCACTGGTTGAAAAGATTTTTGGAATGCTGTTGTCAGAGAATGCATATTTTGAAGCGGACGAGAATCGTGGGTGCATAGCATATCTGTGCAAGAGGGCGTAATATTATAATCCCACAGTTGCTGAACATTATCTAACTCAGGCGAGATATGAGTATGAATCCCAGATAGGTTATCATCATTGTTGCTTTGGGGGTCCAGTGGAACCGTTAAAGCGCTTGACGATCCAACAAAATGCTCGACAATGGAAGAGATTGAGGTAGTTAAATGAGCTACGTTACCTGCAGAAGCAGAAGCCATTTCCGGGACTAGTACGGGGAGCTCATCTATAGCTGATTTTGCAGCCTTAATTAACCAGTCCACAGCCTTACTGGGCTGCTCATATCCTAGTTTGTGTTGCAGGTCGTACAATTGAAATGCAGTAGGAAGAGACAGCCTAACCCTTCTGTCACGAAGTCCTTGTGCTGTGAGAACTTTACTGTGACGATCTTTAACCCCAGTCTGCCGAGACACGCGTACCATTCTCCAGTCCTGCTCAACCTTCTTCCCTGACTCTAACTCAACGTCCGCTGCTTTTCTCTTCATGATCTCACCGGTCTTGCTCTTTCGAATCTTAGAAGGTCGCCGGATTTTTGTTTTGTATCTCTATTTTTAACCTTTTTGAACCAGGCCTCCAAATTCTTCAAACTGTTGCTTACCATATTAATAGAATAAGCATGTCGGCACTTCTGGGTTTGGAACTTTGAACTGTAGACTTATCTCGTGAGACGGAAGTCAAGATTTGAACGCATTGCCATGTCCGGTGCAAGTTCCTTGGAATTTGTATATTGACAGAGGTGGGTTCGGCGGTTTTTTACTGGAGGTAGTAGTACCGTAATCCTGACATCTGTCCCTCGCAGAAAATGCAAGGGCCGGTGCGGTTGCCAGCCTTGAAGGCAACTTTCAGAGCGACAGTAGTACACCTGTAGGAATTTTTGGCTGGTCCCCCGTGGCAGACGAAAGTGTCCAACCTAAAAGCCGCTAGAAGCGTGCGATTACACTACCTCGACGCTGCACAGTTTGACATCTCTGCTTATTAAGGCCTAAGGCCTCGTATCCATTTCAGACTAGAACTATGCATAGCATCTATAGCCTCCGAACCTATATGTACATTAAAGAAAGATACAGCTGCGTTCGTTGTTTACAACGGAAATAAAAATTAAAAAAAGAGAAAGGAAAGTAACAGGCCATATCAATCACCTGGAAGAACCGCGCCCATACTTTTGTCCGTACATATTGTCATCAAAACTAGGACAGGCGTCCGCTATATCTGCAGGGCAGAAATAGTGAAATACAAAATCGTCAGGCCTAAATTTATCGTCTCCTGGTTTGTCTCGCCATGCGAAAGGCAACAATAAAAATGTTCTATATTAAATTTAAGGGTTGAAAAGGTTTGTGGTCACATTAAAACTCACAATTTAAGGGTTGAAGAGGTTTCTGGTTACATCAAAACTTACAAGTTTTGGTTTTTTAAACTGGTAACTAGTATTTTAGGATAGAAATTATGGATTCTATAGGGTGCCGTGATTCCTCTAACACACTTTCAAATCTGGATCCATACCATGAAGAGATTTATCCTTACACCAAAAACCTGCGGGGTTTTTGTAAACATGATTCCTCTAACACTCTCAAATCTGTATCCATACCATAAAGAGGTTTACCCTTACACCAAAAACCTGCCGGGTTTTTGTAAACATCTGTAAACATTCCAAACTGATAACTAGGATACTCGGAATAGAAATTATTGATTCGAGTGCAGTGGTTCCTCCAAAAAAGGGTATTCTGTAGCAGCCTCTTTCCTATGCAAATTTGGCGTTTTACACCTTATAGGTTCCTAGGGTTTTCTTTGTTCACCACATTTTTCGTGGCGTGCAGAGTTTGTTCCTCTGTCAACGGCTTACATTACAGAACCTATACAGCATCTCATATTTATGGTTATGTATCATTTTATCTAGATACGTATATGGACGGATTGTTTGGTCACGTTCATTGCTTCATCTTTACATCTTATTCTGTTTATTTGTTCTTTGAAGCTTTTATTCATGATGCATCTGAAAATGGTCACACAAATACACTACCTGGAGGTGAGATTTATTTTCTTCTAATGGGATTTCGATGAACAAACTGCAATCCTGACATTACTCGAACTAAATAAGAGGAAAACACGAATTGCTTCACTACCTCATTCATAACGGAATAGAGAGTGTTCCAAGAAGCATACGTCCAGGTTAGGGTACTACGAAGCAAAGGCGGCGGCGGCAGCGAATTGTCCCCTTTTCCCCTACTTCCACATGACACGAACATCAAGAATGTGAACGGCCACAGTAGTAGCAGCAGCACATATACATCCTGTCCTATGTTATAGCATTCGACATTTCTTACGAAACCTGAATCACGCTAGGGTTTCGCCCTCGAGATTCCTACACAGCACCAACAGCGTTGAATTCAATAACGAGAGTGCGCTCGGTGCGCAGATTTGTCATTGGGGAATGGGGACATAAACCTAATGGCATCGGCGCTGCTCGCCAAGGAAATCACTAATCCAAATGGTACTAACAGCGCACACTACACAATGAAGGAAGATCAGAAGAAAGCATATTCTTGGGAAATAAAACCCATTCTAAAACAAACTAACCTCCGTTACAAAAATCGGCAAAATTTCTCGTTCTAACTCAGAATCAGAATCAGCACCTGATCATCCTCTCGTGACTAGCCAAATCTTGCCCACTTTTAAGCCCCAGATTTAGGCTTTTGCGCTCACCTGTAGGTTATTTATGTACACGACAAATCCAGGCCAGTCTCTATCAAGCCCACGCCCATTTACAACCCATCAAGACTATTTCGATTCCCACTGACCTAAACAACAGGAAGAGTAAAAATTACAGAAATTAGTATTCTTATTAATCAATAAATATCAGTACCATTTCTTCTCGGCCATATGGTGTCGATGCCATGACCATCAATCCACGCTCGGCATGTACGGAAGTGACGCTTCCTTCTCTCGATGTCTTTCATTTCCATCTTATCTCTATACATAGAACCCTCGATCGCATTTCGCCAAATCATCTCATTGTCGCTTGCATTAGCCAAATCTTGTGGCATCGTTGCACCGGCAAAGGCACATTAAAACATCCAGGATATATCTAGACGCCCTTTTGAATAACTAAATTAAAATAAAATATTAACTTTGGGATATTTGGATTGCTTTGGTAATCAACCCTACTTAAGGAAAAGAAGTGACCGCGTTTTGTTTTCTATTTTTTCAAAAAAGGGTACACAACTGCATGATAGGAAAGATTGAGGCTCAAATGGCGCTTAACCAAAAACAAATATTTTTAATAAGTTAAAATTGGAGAAATAAAACAGTTATTGAAATATAAGTGCTTTCTGATTATGCATAAATATTCATGGTATTACCTAAATTTTCAATTTTAGGACGACATCGTTTTATCAGCTGATACCTCAAAATGGCATTCTAATGCCCCAGTAAGGGGGCCATCCACTCTTTTTTCTTCGGAGAATCATTGCTTTTGAAGACTGGGAGTCGCCTTAAATACTAAAGAATAATGGCATGTAGCTCGATGTCTTTGATTAGTTATTTGTTTACTTTTAATGCTTTTTACCATTAATATACCTAGATCTTGTTGGACTATACGTCTGTCAACTTATTACTATTTTATTTTAATTTCTTGCTATTGAGATTTATTCCTTTATTATTAAAATATGTTGAGTTAGAATTAATGTTTAGGTTAGTTTGAAGATTGATTTATTTAACCATAATATGATGGTGTGAAATTTTATTATGATAGGAATGTTTTTTAATATTGTTGCGTAATTATTTTATGTTTTTGAGTTTTTGGTCTAAATCATTTTTGGTGATGTTTTTTTGTCGTTTTAAATGTGGTTTTGATTGTATATATTGATTGGTTATCTTAAAAATCTCTTAAAGAATTAGGATTAGGATTACGGAGAGTTCATAATTAAAATTAGGTATTGAGATTACGTAGAGCTGATAATCAAAATTTATGATTCCAACAAATTAGTGCCATTCAACCTAAAATTATGCCCAGGAAACATCCAAATCTTGTAACAAATAAACTATAACTTTCAATATAAGGTACCTTTCTTTTCAATAATATGACTTTACTATTTGGCTCTCATCTTCTATCTTTTAATATAAAATTTTAATGAAAGTTAAACTTAAGACTAACTTAATAACTGGGCACCAACTTAATATAAAATTTTAACTTAAATTTGATAAAAAGTTATTCCACACAAACTTATAATATATAAGATGATAATAATATATATAAATATATATATATATATATATATATATCTATATATTTAACATATTTATAAAATAAACATTTCTATCCTTAATTTTTATTTCCCTTATTTAATTTTAAATTTATTATTTTTTAAAAATATTATCTATATATATAATAATATTATTATATTTTGATAAAAATTTTCAAGATTAAAATCCCCATCATGATAAAACCATAATTAGATTGGCTTCGAAACTTCAATAAAAAATTTCATTGTGTGTATTCTAGTTTTTTAAACCAAAATCAATCATGTCCAAACACTATCAACAATATTATTAACTAAACTTTTCTTTTGGTAGACATTCAAATAGTAAAAATAATAATAATAAAAAAGAAGCCAAAGTAATTATGTACAAAGCATCATCACTTAAATAAATATTTTTTAAATAAATAATTATAAAAATAATAAAAGTTTTTTTCCGTGCAAATATGAAACATTAGAGTGAAAATCTTTCCCAACATAAATATCAACTATATTACCGAAAATAGGAAGCACTAGAGTGGCAATAGCCAAAAAGTACTTGAATAGGAAAGAAAAATGAAGCAGATTAATGTGAACGAGAGGAAAGTTGTTGAGAATTTCTAATGCGACATAATGATTTATTGTGTTTTTCAATTATTACGGTCTTTTCAATTACAATGTTTAATCTCATTAAAAATAGTATAGGAAATTTTATATATTTTTATTATTATTGAATTTATTTTTTTTTTTATATATTTATTAAAATTTTTAAATCTTCATATTAATTAAGATTAATTTGAGGAGAGAGTGTAACTTAATTGATGAGTTCAGTTGTTAAAAAGATATTTTATTAATTGAAAAGCATATTTTTTAATTTCCTCCTAATACTTATTAGATTATGGAATAAAAATAAAAATAAATTAAATTATCAAATTTATTTATAATCTTTATGATTTTCTTCTTTAAAGAAAATTCTTAAATGACAAGTATCCATAAGAAAAGTTACATAGATATTCTTAAAAAATAGAAAAAGAAAATGTCGCAAAAATAGGAGAAAGCTTCACAATGGACGAACGTTGCATAGATACACTAGGATGATCATAGCTTTGTAGCCAAGGAACAATGAATAGATACGACTCAATAATTTTTGTAATAAAGGAATACAATTATGCCAAGTATAAAAGTATGGCCAGAGGACCATTTGCAGAAGATTAAGCTCTAAGGATATTTCTCTGGATAAGGGTGCACTTGTGCGAGCAATCCACATTTTGAAAATGGGTTAAACATCTTTGTGTTTCCTGTGTCCCAAGATTATAAAGAACTAGTGTTGTTATATTTAATTCCTTGTAATAGGCCTAACTTTATCCATTGCTATGGAATGATGTTTTTTTTGGTGTTTTTTTGGGTGTATTTGAATTTGTAACTTTTCAAAATAACATGTTATCTTAATTTCATAATATTATAATTATAATTTAGATGGATTGTTTTCAAGTTCTTTGCTGATACATTACTCATGGACTTATAACTTATCTATATCACCAAGGATTTGATATTGTTTATGGTCTTATAACTTATCTACAGCAGGAAGGATTGATGGTATATGCAACAAGATTAACTAAAAAATTGTTTCATAAATTTTGAAGGGAATATTGAATTGAAAGTTTAATCTCATCACATTGTTAATGACCCAAGTTTATATATTTATCACTTTAATTTTTTAATTTATATTTTAAAATTTACTATGGTATATAGTTATAAGAGTTTCTTTAGTAATGATCATGAAAATGAAGTGTTATGTATCAAGAGGTTTGAAGTTTAAATCTTTTTCATTCACTTGTGTCTACTGAAGAGGCATACATAGCCACCTAAATCTTATAGTGATAGCATCTAGACCCCTGTGATGTGAGTATGTTCCTCTAGTCACATAAAAGCTTGTATAATTATATAAATCTAATAGAAATTAATTAAAATATAATTCAAAGGAGGAATAAAAAAATATTGATTCATGTTTATTAAGAATAATAAAATAAAATAATGAGATATAAAAGAAGAAGAATATCCAATAAAAACAAATTGTTAAAAAATTACACACGAGAACTGAGAACTCTACAAGTAAAAATACATATATAATTTCCCAAATGAGAATAAATGAGAATAAATTGATAACTTTAACAAATATGAGGAGCTAGGTGGATATGTAAGTGTTAAATTATTTTCAATACAATTATGAACCATCTATTAAAAATTGAAATGTGAAACAATAAAATAAAGAAAAAAATTGAAGAAAGAAAACTATTTCATAGAAAATGGTGGTCGGCTTCGCTATTTAGAGACAATGAAAATGGCACAAATTGATATATATCAACCACTTGTACTTGTCTTCTTGTGGTACTCGAGGGTTGACTTAAATAGGAGGATTAGTATGTTTAACCATGGATGACTAGGGTTTATCATAGTTAGCCATGTTCGACTATGGTTCATGATGGTTGACCCTAAATGTCTATTGTTAACCATCATTGACAATGCTTGGCCATGGACTAACATCATTTACCACGATTGAGAATTATTAACCATGGTTGAACATAATTAACCATGGTTGTCCATGGTAGACCATGCTAGACTATGGTAAACCATTTTTTGTTATACTTAATCTTAGTTCCGTTTGGTTAGCTATAGTTGAAAATGTCATACTATGTTGGATTATGGTTAAAAATCATTAAACATGTATGACTATGGTACACCATAGTTAACAATAGGTTTTAATGTTGAATATATTTGACTATAATTGATTATCACTGACAATGGTGTAAAATAGTTGATTATGGTTGAGCATGATTGAACATGGTTAAGAATGGTTGATGACGCTTTAGCCTGGTAGATGATGGTTGATTGTAGGAGAGCATGCTTGACCTTGTGTGGTAAGGTTTCACCATACATGACCATAATTGGCTGTAATTAACCATAATTAACTACGGATGAACATGGTTGACCATAATTTACCATAGTTGACCATGGTTGGCCACTCTTGACTATGGTTAGCAATTGCTAATGATAGCTCACTATGGTCAATCATGGTTGATCATGGAAGACCATGATTGACCATCAATGACCATGGTTAACCTTACGTGGCTATGCTTGACCATAGTTGACTTTTTCTAATCATGGTAGACTATCTCAACTTATTTCTCACTAAAAATATGTTTGATAAACTATTGGTGTCCTGTCGAATCTAATATATTACTGAGATGGGGGGTGAGTTAGTATTATACTATTTTTTACAATCTTTGAAATTTTTGAGTTATTACTAATAAAATGTACATTGATACCATCAATAATACAAGCAATAATAAGAAATCCAAATGTACATGGAAACCATTAAAGGAAGAAAACTACAAAGGTTGTGTCTGAATATTGTTGTGGGGACCGACCTACTATTACATTCAATTTACTAACACCAATTAGAAGGAGACACCCATCCCTAAAATTTACATGCACCAACCTAAAGAAGACACTAACCCTCTATTATTTGCAAGCACCAACTTGAAGGATACATCGATCCCTTGATATTTACAGGAACCAAACAAAAGGAGAAAGCTATCCCCTAATTTGTAGGAACCATCTTGCTAGAGGCACCAACCCCATAAGATTTTCAAGCGCCTACTTGATGTGCCTATCAAATCCACTTTTTATCATATTTTAAAACTTAGATCCATAGGCTTTTCAAATATAAATTAATCATATAAACTTCTTAATCCTTGTTGTATCTTAGTCTTCCTCAAGCTTTCCTCTAATCTTTCTCAAATATATTATGGACACTAGTTATTTATTGGTAATTTAGATCTAAACTTAATCATATCTACAGAGAACCTTGTCTATGAGCTGCATCTCCCCCTCTATAGCTTGAATTTAGTATTAACAACATCACACACTTTGTATTGTAAATTCAAATCTTCTATTATCTGTCCCTTTGATCAACTTCAATAGTCTCCACTCTCTAGTTCTTTCTCACTTCCACAACTCACTTCACAATTGTTCAATAAATTTCCTCTTCTTTTATAGTTTTGGCACTTTCCTTAAACATGGACATGGATCCATGGTATTGACCCATTGTATTGTTACCTGACTAGGTGACTCTACCTTTTTAACCATTTCATCAAACCATATTTGCTTTAGACACAACAATCTCACAATATTCTCACTTCATTCTTTGATTATATTTGCACTCTATCTTGCTAGACTCATTGTCTCTCTCATTGTGCTCTCTCTCCATCATCCCTTTGTCTTGATGAGATCTCTCTTACTCACTTTGATCCTTTTATCTATTAGATTCATGCACATAATCAACCTTTACTCTTCACCCAGTTCTCCTCTGGTTGTGCATAGTCTAATCATTACTATGTTAGATCAATGCACTCTTTGTAAATTTCACATTTTGTACACCTGTTTATTTCATGTTTTGGCTCCACCAATTCTATAAATGTGTTTTCATAATTATAACTAGTGCAATACTGCTCAATACCTTTCCTTCAGCCTCTTTCTAGATGAAAAATCATTGTAACCATGGGGTTAACCATCGTTGCAATGATAGGTCTGGTATCTGGGACTTTCACACCAAGAGCTTTGAACTGATCCCCTTTGTGACCTAGAGATGGTGACCTATGACTTAAATTAATTTTCACCATGTCTAAAGCCTGGATCTTTATCCTCATATTCTTTGCACACTCCCTAGATTCTAATTGCCTTGGTAAGGGCCCCACTTGTTATCCACTTCCTTTAGAACTACTAGATGGTGAAATCTTCGAAAGACAAATTAAACTAAAAATATTTTCCGAACTAGTCCCTAACGTGAATCCCACAGCTCTATGATTTTCAATGTCATACCAAGGGAACCAGTGATGAGCCACCACATGGTATTCCTTTCCATCTCATCACTGCCACAATGTACTTTTCACTTCATCCTCAAATGAACTTGACTTAGAGAACCAAACTACACTTTGGTGTCTAGTGCCTTGTGTTAGAGAATCTAATAGGGAAACTATTAAAATAATTCTCCTTAACTTTAATACGAGCTTGTGAACTTTAGTTATCATATTATTTTTCTTTATTATATATTTTCATTAAAAAATTATCAAAAGCATAAATAATAAATGAAAGAGACACAAGAAGTAGGCTCCAAGCTATGGAAAAACCCCTCCAAGGGGAAAAATCAGAAAGAACCTCTTCTCTTCTAATAGAATTAGATCAAATGAGAAAAACCAAGACCTAAATACCAAATCCAAGACCTCTTCCAAGATTCAACTCATCCCTCCAAGAAATCCTTCCTCAAGCTAGTTAAATCCTCCAAGGCCAATTAGAGTAAAAAATTCATTGGACTGCCTCAATCATAGGATTCGGTCCTTTACTTCAGATATCAAAATTCAACTCCATGTAGACATCAAAAAACCTATCCTTGTTGCATGTGTCAACCTTCCAAGAGATTCTTCCTCAGCTAAATTAAGGTCTTCAAAGTCAATGAAATTCAAACTAGGTAAAATTATAGTTTTAGCCCTCTATATTAGACCTACAATTTGAACTTGCGATTTTTAGCCTTCTAGCAGCTGCATAAACCCTAATTATTTGGATGAGTGAGAGAAAATAGTTAGAAACTTCATACTTTCGATTTCTTTTAGAAATCCTTCCTTCTCCTAGACCTTCACTCTCTTTTTATCCTTTATTCTTTCTTGAGATTGAACTACAGAAGTGTGGGTCAATTAGGTCAAAGTCCCTTCTATATATATATGTTTCTCTTGAGGTTGAGTTAGGCTTGTTTAGGCCAACTTCTCACAGGTAGGGTTGACATGAGCTTGGAAGCTTATTTGAATTTATCGACTCATAGTTAATATCTTTTATATGTTACAACATACTGAATGAGGTTTTATATGAATGACAAAGACTCTTTTGACTCAAGAAAAATATTATTTTGACTTGACAAGTAGTGGGATCATTAAATGCATGCTTGACCTAGTTGACCAATAAAATGAAGCATGAAACCCATGCTTAAAATAATATTTTTCTTTATTATTTTTCTTGTAACATAATATATACATAATGATGTGAGTGCAATGAAAATTATGAAAACCAAAACTAGTTACATTTTTCAACGCTCCCTCTTAACTAGGGAGGTATTCATAATTGTACCAATGGTACAAGGATTCTCTCAAACTAAAGTGTTTTCATAAGAAGAGTTAGATTGGTAGGCCATCATTAAGCATCAACATCATAAGAAATATTGTCAACATTGTAAGGAATTAACTTGACAACCTCGATTTATATCAGAGGCTTTATGCAAGACACGATAGTACCTCTCAAGGCACATACACCATACATATGTTCAATGGGTATATCATTATAGAACTATTCTTCTATTGGATTCCCAATCCTCATAGAATATCATTCCTCTTCGACCACTCTTGTATTATATACCCATCCAATCCAGAAAGTATGTGAGTCAACTTCCTATGTTGTGTTCTCTATTCTCAGGGAATATCAATCTCAGATGTTTCTCCAATCCTTTATCCACCATTCTCTTTTTGTGGCCTTCACTTAGACGTATGACTGTTAGTCCTAACCTATTGCATGAAACATGAATAAGAGAATATGATCACTTTAACATCACTCCCTCTCAACCTAGAGAGGAGATCCCTATTCCCTCTTGACTGGGAACCTTTCTCTTCTCAAACTTTTAAGGAGACTTCTTACTCCCTCTAAAGCATAGAGGAAGTTATTTTACTTCCTTTCAATTGGGAATCTTTCTAGTGTGCCTTCATCAATACATCAACTACTATTCCTTCATGGATATCTTCAAGTAGCTACATGGCTCCTCCTTTTCTTTGTATCTTCATCAAATTGAGCTTTCATCTTCCTGAAAGTATTAGAGCCGAACTATGATAGGATTTGGGCCATCAACCTTTAAAATCACTTTCCTTTATCAAATTAACGCATTATGTTGAGCCTACCAAAGTGTAGCTTAATCATATCTCCCTGTAAACATGAAAGTGATCTTCATTGTTATTAGGTTATCTTCTTGTACTACTAGCTTTCAATCTCGAGATGATGTAAACATTTCGACCATATAGATTAATAAAGCAAACGACCCAATCTATATATCAATTGAGTTCAAGTCCAACAATTGTATATGTTCTTGCCTCTATTTCCATTATGCATTTTAAAATATCCTCCAAGGTAGAAAAAACATGTATCAACTAGATAACCAAAACCAAGATGTCAATATCAAAACTACCTCAATATGATGGTCTCTTTAGAATTTTCTTAATTCTGAGGTCAATATATTTTATCATGGTCTATATTCATATTTTTTCCAAAGGTCCTTCTCCATTGTAATTACTTGTAATCAAAGTTTCCATAGAACAAACTGACCATTAGGCTGTAATTTCTTCTCTCTTGGAGTTTCCATTATTAACTTTATTTCTTCCTTTAGGAAACCATACTTGATGTTGATCAATATCATTATGTTTATGCCATTATATATTGTGGGAGATTCTTCATCATTAACCATTTCAAATCATACTAAACATCTTCTTTAAAGAATCGAGTAACCACATGGAATATTTACTGAGCATACTGTTAAAGCCAACTCTTTCTGCAAGATTCGTGTACATATAAATTCTACCTTTTAAAGAAAATTTACTTAAATACATGCATACCTTTTCTTCCATGCAACCATATATCTATCCTTTATTTAATGAGTTTGCTTCTTATACTTATCAAAGATAGGTTTCTTGTCCCAAGTGGAGAAATACTTTAATTATGCCTTTCATACTGCAATTCGAGCATTTGTATTCCTCCATCCTTTAAGACTATAGATTCCATAACAGAGGGAATATATATACTAGACATAATTGTTCTTCCAAGAACATTCCTAAATGATGGTTCTACTGGGAGTGTCTTTAATGATCCTTCTTGAAAAATGACTATGATTAACATTATGTTAGAAAAAGGTTTGGATGAATTATAATATGCAATATGGTCTGAATCTTCTCATTCTTGTAAGCTATATGATTCCTACCAAAGATAATTGATCATGTAGATTCTAATTATTATACTATCATATATTTCCTTTCATGATGTCATGCTTTATAGAAATCAAGACTCTTCGATAGAATGCAATGATGCATGTTATTCTACTTTCTACTTTCTAACAAAATAATTGTCCATTGAACTTGTTTGAGATGAAGCTTCCTTCAAGAGTAAATATCCTTGGGATATTTTCCTTTCTACTTCTTATCAAGTGTGTCCTTTTCCTCGGCTATGTGAATCGCACTCCTTTCCTTCTTTTTTGTATTCTTCTTGTTTGGAAAATCCCTCTTAAAATGTCGATAATGATTACATCCAAAGCATTTGACCTTGGACATGTCTATTTTTCTTTTGGACTTTCGAAAATTCCCTTTCTTGTTCTTCTTTGATTTAACAACAAAAGCTTGAGACTTCTCATTTTATTTAGTGTCATACTTTGCCTTTAACCTAGTTTCTTGCAAGATACATTGAGCCCATAACTCATCAAAAGGAATAGCCTTCTTTCTTGAGTAGACAATAATAGAGAAATCGATCAAATATGGTGGAAAATTATTCAATAAACTAGTCACTTTGGAATCAAAAACAATTTCTCCAAGCCGTTGCAACTAGTCCCTTATTTTTGAGATATTCATAGGATAAGTGGCCATGTATTCACCCTTTGGATTATTCAATATAGTTAATTCCTCAATGATATATCTTGGCCTGATGTACTTATAGAGTACAATTTCACAAAGTTATCATATATAGTTTTGGATGTATTTAAATCAACAAGAAAGTGAACAAGATGATCCTTTATTGATTCACTAAGAATATTTTGTTCCCTCACTTTTTTGTTCTTGTACTTTTATAAGTCCTTAATCTTCTCTTTGTCTGGTACGTTAACTACACCAAGAACATATTACATGACTTCATTTCCTATGATTATCAAGTAAATCCTCTTCTTCCATGCTAGTAAGTTTGTTGATCCAACAAGCTTGTCGCTTTCCTTGAAAAATGTAGCCATATGATTTGTATATTTACACATAGAAGACAATATGATACAAGATTCCTCCTTCTTGATGTTGTATCCAACTATCTTGATGCTTTCAAGATCTTAAAAGAGACTTCAAAGATGCCTTGGAATGATGACTTCTAGGATGCCTTCAATAATAGTGTCTTCAAATAGCTTCAAAGAGTGGATGATGATACCAATATTCTTTGATGCTTCATTTTCTTCAATATGATGGTATAGAGAGCCGTGAACAATAGCTTATCCTTCCTGAGATGATGATATCTTCAATGAAATCTTGATGTACTAAGCGTCCTTCTAGGTCAATAACTCTTCTTCTTCTTTCCATGTGCCCTTTTGCAAATAACTCCTCTTGAAAAGAAATCCCTTCTTATGTCAACAAGATTATCTTCAAGATTCCTTTTCGTTATTCACCTTTTCTCTAAAACCATGTTGATGAGTCTATTAAGGAAATTATTAAGAACAATTCTTCTTAACCATGATAAAAGCTTGTGAATCTGAGTTATCTTCTTATTTTTGTTTATTAAATATTTTCATCAAACATTTATTAAGAGGATAAACAATAAGATAATAGACACAAGAAGTAGGCTCCAACCCGGGGAAAAACGCCTCCAAGAGGAAAAGCCAGATATAATCTCTTCGCTTGTTATAAAATCAGTTCAAATGAGAAAAACTAAGAACCAAATACCAAATCCAGGACCTCCTCCAAGCTTCAAGTCATCCCTCGAAGAATTTTTTCTTCAAGTTCCTCAAATACTTCAAGGTTAATGAGAGTCAAACCTTCCTTGAACTACTTCAATTATAGTATTCAGTCCTCTACTTTATATCTACACCTTCAGCTCCTTATAGAGAGCAAAAACCCTATCATTCTTGCATGTGTTGGCCTTCCAAGAGATTCTTCCTCAACTAAATTAAGGTCTTCAAAGTCAAAGAAATTAAAACTACATCGAATCATAGTTTCAACCCTCTATATTAGACCTGCAATTCCAACCTGCAAATTTTGGCCTTCTGGTAGTTAAAGAAACCCTAATTCTTTGCATGTGTGAGATAAAATAGTCACAAACATCAATATTTTTATTTCTTCTATAAATGCTTCATTCTTTTAGACCTTTACTCTTATTTCTCCTTTCTTCTTGCTTGATGTCAAATTGCATAAGTGTCTGTCAATTAGGTCAAAGTCCCTTCTATATGTATGCTTCTCTTGAAATTGAGTTAGGCATCTTTAGGCCAACTTCTCACATGTAGGGTCAACTTGAGCTTGAAGGCTTATTTGACTTTCTAGGCTCATAATTAATATTTTTTACATGTTACAACCTATCTAATACAGTTTTATACAAATTCAAAAGACTCTCTTGACTCAACAAAAATATTCTTTTGACTTGACAAACCTTAGGAGCATGAAAACTATGCTTCACCTAGTTGACAAGTAAAATGAGGCATGAAACCCATGCTTTAAATAATATTAGTGTTTATTTTTTTTCGTATCGTAGATATACTATATAATAATAATTAGTATATATATATATATATATATATATATATATATTATATTAATATATATATAATATTTAGATAATATCTTATATAATATATATCTATATATATATTATATATATATTGACATGATTATAATGACAATTATTAAGATTGAAATTAGTTACATTTTCCAACACCTTGGTGTCCAAGGGAAGGGTCCACGACTTCTAAGTCACCTGCCAAGCCAAACTCCATGCTACCTACTACAACCAATATGAGCTTACCACATGTTTAGATGCTATTGTGTACCTATCACATGTTGCCTAAGAAATTTCTATTTTAGAGGCCAAAAATGCCATATGATATTAGGTGTCACGTTTTGAGGCTGCCATGTCAACAACATTACCTCTTGTTATCCACGTGGACCTTCCATGTCATACTAGGCTAAGGGTTTGATTATATATGTATACTTAAGATTCCTTAATCATGTTGGGTAGCTACTAAATCTACTTTATTTATTGTTAAACATGAATTAGTGATTTTGATTAAGATGGGCAAGGATTATACGAGTACTTGATTTATTGTGCTAGTGCATATCATCCCAGGGGATGAGCCTGCAAATTAGACACAAATTAAGGTCTATCTAACATTTCTCAGGAAAAGGAATGTTATATTAAATCTCGCCTTCTACACTTAATAAATGTTTTTTAGCTTTAACATGTTCTTAGGAAGGTTTGTAGATAATCCCATATTATGTGCTTAATATTATTTACTTTTACATAATATTGAGATAATATTGAGTAAATTCTAAATGATATAATATAGGGACTTGCTCCATACTACAGGATGGAACAATATTGGATAATAAATGAACAAGATATCATGAAATTATTGACAAATTTTGGAGCTCCATTGGTTGGAAAAATCTAGGAATGTGTTCCCTAACATTTAAAGAAGATTCCTAGTGTTGGGAACCAGATCCACTTTTTGAGGGATATTGGAGGGGAAAGATGCCTCCTTTAAAGTTGGATGCTTCACCATATAATATTATTAGTACCGACTCGAATGTTCCTCTAGGTTAATGTATTTCCTAGTCTTATTGTGGAGAAAACTTGTTATTTAACAACTCCACTTTCATATCTAGTAGGGATGTACCTAGATTGATTCAAATAATGAAGTTTAGTTCCATATTTAGCTTTTATAGCTTGGTTTCCTTCATATGAATCTAATTATCCTTGGGCTTGGGCATCATTTTTTTAATGTTAATTATCCTTTCCAGAAGTTCATGACTTTCTGGGCAGTGGCCCCAGTCTTGGCCCTAAAAAAGTGGCATAGAATCTAAGCTCATAGGCAAACGATGACCTAAAAAATGCCACAATTGCATGCATGCCTTCTTATGGGAGTGGCTAGAGAGTATTATTCACATGCATGGATTTTAATGGGAGATTCTAGGGTTTTAAATTAGTAAAACAACAAGTTGTCTTGGGGTTTGGGCAACTAGAAGGGTTGCTTGTCTCCTGAAGGTTTTGTAGCCCCCGAGGAAGGTCAGATTGGCATTTTCTTATAGGTTCCACTTCCTTAACCATACTTGGGGAGTTGAATCATATCATACTCTTGGACACTTAGAGTTTTCTTGGAGCACTCTTGGAGGAGTGTGGCATAATTGGTATTGGAGCAAGAAGGCAAAAGAAGAGTAGGAAAGCACAAGAAGATGTCGAGATCAGCAATGACAATTGGTTATTCTTGCCGGTATTGAGTTGTATGTATGATTTCCTTGTTAGTTTTGGAATACATGTATTTTCTTGGTTATGACCAGTCATTGGCATGGAGAATTTCCTAGATTCAAAGTGGATTTTCCTAACCTTTCCATTTCTTGGATATCCATGATATTGTGGGTTTCTTTCCTTTTGTTTTCTAGTTGGTTCTCATGGTCCCTATGATTGTGGGTTGAGTTACTAGTTCCTGGAGCCTTTCTTGGACAAATGCTATGGAATCCCTGTAACAACTTAGGTTGAGTTAGTAGTCCTGGAGGCCTTGGTTGGAAAAACATTGTAGAGCCCTTGGTGGGTTGAGTTACTAGTCCTGGAAGCCCTAGTTTGAAAATCACTTTGGAGCTCGGCAGCGACTATAGGCTGAGTTAATAATCTTGGAATCTTTGGTTGGAATACACACTTTGGATCCATGGACATCTGGTGCAGAGACTGATTTCGTGATGGTTGGTGGTGTGTGACCATAAGGTGGAATCACTGGTTGACAACTCAAGTGGTTTGGCCTCTGACAAACCTTTTTCAGTTTTGTCTGATTTGTTCCATGAGGTACCACATTCATGCTTGGAATATGGCATGGGGGTGATTGGATGAAATAGAGATTTGGATCAGCCGAATATATGGTTGGGTGGTACGTGGAATCCCCTGACTTGGTTAGATTTGCATATGTTAATAAGAGCCATTTTTCCTTTGGTATTTGCATGATCAAATCTGCTTGTAATTATGTGGCTTTAATAGTTGTCTCATGATTGATATATCTCTGTTTATTTTCTAGTTATGAGAATGTTTTATGATAACATTGATGTATGGATATCAACATGTTTTGGTTAGTATATGAAAGAAGAATGAATGAATGGCCTAATGGATAAAAATTCAGCTATTGGGAGAAGATATAATTCTGCCTTGATGATTTTCATATAAGTATGAGATCCCTATACTCAGTTCTATTGTTGTGACCTACAAATTTTATGTTTATGATATGTTTGATGAAATCCCTATCATGGTTGTTACGGGTCAGGTCAAGTCCATGTCCAAGTTTTTTCTTTAGTAGCCATGTTTCAATGTTAATTATCCTTTCCAAAAGTTTCATGAATTTTTGGTTAGTGTCCTGAGTCTTGGCCCTAAAAAAGAGGCATAGAATCTGAGGTCATGGGAATAAAACTACTTGAAAAGGGCCACAATTTCATGCATACCTTATTATGGGAGTGACTAGAGGATCTTATTCATATGGATGGATTTTCAAGGGAGCGAGTGGGGGTTTAGATCAATAAAACATCAAGTTTTCTTAGGGGTTGGGTATCTGGAAGTGTTTCTTATCTCCTGAGGCTTGTATAGCTCTTAAGGAAGGTCAAATTGGCCTTGTCTTATCAGTTCAATTTCCTTAACTATAGTTGGGGAGTTGAATCATATCATAGTAACTCTTCTTTCGATGACTACCTCGGTGGATCAGTTAGCTTGGGTAAATTTGAGTGGAGGGGGTTACGGAGTGGTATCAGAGCATGGTTCCATTCTCCTTGGGTTATGTTTGGTTCTCCTTTCTCTTTGGATCAATGTGTTGTCATGTGTACATGTCAGTTGCATATATGTTCATTATTATTGTGGTATATGTGATTATTATGTACCATCATACTGGCCATTGTTATCATTATGATGTCATGCAGAAGATGATGATGTTGTTGTTAAGATGTGTTGTCATGAGTGTATGTTGATTTTTCATGTATTGTTATGCATGTGTGTCATACATATGTTGGTTATGCATGCATAATACATAGTCGGTGTTGTAGTTGTGGAATCATGCATGGTAACTGAGATGATGATTAAGATGATGTCTATATACTATGATGATTATGATTATACATTTATTGTGCTAATCTATCTTATATTGTAGACGAGAGATCCTCCCTTGAACTACACTAACGTATATTGTTTTCTTTATAATTTGGTTTAGCTGACATGATATACTTTACAGGAAGAGAATATCAAATATGACTATCAACATGGTAGACTAGAGTTTATGAGATTCTCCTTATAGATCAGATGAGTAGCATGGTTAGGGATATTCTCCCAACATATCAGACACATTGAGAAGTTTGAAGGTAGAAATAAGGAGTTTCAAAGAAGATAATGGCCGAATCATTAAATCAAAAGAGAAACTTACTAGGGAACAAGTGAAATAAGAAGAAGTTAATGGAGTTATCCTTTAGATCTTGTCATACTTGTAGAGGTAAGGACCACTTAAAATCCATCATGGATAGGCAGATAGGACTAATGAGGCATATGGCAGTAGGTATCATGGTGGGCACATGTTGGATAAAGATTACATGGTTAGAGATGGAATATTCTTGGATACACCCAAAAGAGGAGGTAGTGGACATGGGCTTTACCCTACTTCTGGTTCAGATAGGTATCTTGGTCATCATAGTTACTATCCTTATAGGAGTAGTGATAGGGGATATTTTCCAAATGAGTTCAAGAAAGCAAATCCACTTACATTTGATGGAGAAATTAAGAAGACACAAGATGAAAAAGTTTAGTTTCTCGGGATGAATAATTTCTTCAGATTGCATGATTACTAAGAGAACATGAAGGACATAATGCCTACATTTAGTCTTAAAGGTAAGGTAGACATCTGGTGGGAATATGTATGGAATGTCAGAGCTATTCATGAGGAGGATTTGACTTAGAGCGAGTTCGAGATACTTTTCAGAAAGAAGTATCTATCGAAGAGCTACTATGCTGATAGGAAAAAGGAGTTGTATGAGATGAGTACACTAGAAGATTCCTGGAGCTATTCAGTTATGTGCCTTATCTTAAGGTGGGGAAAGTGAACACTCGTAGATTCATTTGTAGGTTACTAGTAGCATTCAAGAACATGATTGAGGTTTATGAGCATAGATCATTCGAGTAAGCCATGAAGAAGCTAAAGAATTATTATGAGAAATTAAAGAACAAATATGATACTAATAAGGATTTGAAAGGTAATGAGAAGAATAAGGAAAAATGGGATAAGAAGAAAGCAAAACCTCACGACACATGTAACAGAGAGAATGCAACACCACCTATGAATTTCAATGCATCTGACAGGGGACCAGGATTTCGATCTGAGGAGCAGAACAAGGGTGATGATAGGAAACTTTTAAAGTGTTGGAATTTTCGAGGAGAGCATCATAGGAGACATTGTCAACAACATCAGGGTCGTAGGCTTCATACCTATAGGGTATAGGAAGCACAAATAGTGGGGGATGTTGGAAAACATATTCCATGAATATAGGTAGCGTTCGATAATAAACATCTAAATCACCAGGAATCTATTATTGGGATGGCCGATAAGCTTTGTGATCAAGATTTTTTTTATTCTGATTAACCATGGATCTAATTATAGTTATGTATGTCCTGACATGGTGGATAAGTGTGGTTTGAATAAAGAAGTTCATATAGAATATTGGTTAGTGATGTTGGTTACAGGTAAAAAGAAGAGAGTTCATAATTGGGTAAGAACTTGTGCATTCAAGTTTAATGGTATGCCTACCTTATCACATTTGAGTGTACTACCATTTGGATCATATAGTATGCTTTTGGGTATGGATTGGATATATCTTCAAAGGACTAAGGTGGATTTTTATGACAATTCTATTGAGTTCTTGGATGATAATGGAGAACAAAGAATATTGTAGGGTAAGAAGAAGGCAACATCACTTAGAATGGTGATAGTTATGTAGGAAAAGCGTAGTCTTATATAAGGATGTATGTTTTTTGCAGTACATATTTCCAACTATAAAGGTAAGGAAGTCAAGGATGCATATGTATTGAGGAGGTACCCAGTTTTATAGTGGTTTCAGGATGTGTTCTCAGTAGATATTTTAGTGTTTCCACCTCACAAGGAAGTGAAATTTTCTATTGATTTGGTACTAGGGGTAGCACCAGCATGAAAGGCGCCATATAAGATGAGCACACCAGAGTTAGTAGAGTTAAACTTGTAGTTAAAGGAAACACTTGACAAGGATACATTAGGCCAAGTTTGTCACCTTGGGGTGCACCAATGTTGTTTGTGAAGAAGAAGGATGGTACTCTCAAGTTATGCATTGATAACAGGTAGTTGAACAAAGTGACCATCAAGATAGGTATCCATGGCTGAGGATTGATGATTTATTTGACTAGTTCAAGCGAGAAACATTGTTCTTGAAGATTGATCTGAGATCAGGCTAACATCATGTATGCATTAAAGAGGAGGACATATACAAGAATACCTTCTAGACTATGTATGGGATTTATGAGTTTGTTATAGTTCTTTTGGTTTGACTAATTCTCTAGCTACTTTTATGTGCTTGATGAATAGTGTGTTGTGTCTTTATATAGACAAGTTTGTTATTGTGTTCATTGATGATATATTGATATATTCCAAGGATGAGGAAGAGCATGTTGAACACTTAGCAGCAATGTTGAGATTTCTAAGAGGGAATTAGTTGTATGTCAAGCCCAGTAAATGCAATTTCTTCCAAAAAAAGGTACATAACTTGGGACATATTGCTTCCAAGGAAGGCATAGCAGTGGATCCAGAAAAGATAAAATCTATAATGGAATGGGAAGCTCCTAAAAATGTGGATGAGGTAAGATCATTCATGGGGTTAGTAGTTTACTATAGGAGTTTCATCAAGAACTTCTCTTGAATTTCCTACCCCATTACATCATTGCAGAGGAAATGTAAGAAATTTGAATGGACAAAAGAATGTGCATCTATTTTTGAGAAGTTGAAGTAGTTGTTGACAAATGCTCCTGTATTAAAGATTTCGGATCTAGACAGAGAGTTTTATCTATGTACATATGCTTGAAAGAGAGGACATGGTGGAGTCATGATGTAGGAATGACAAGTAGTGTACTACTAGTCAAGGAATCTAAATGATCGCAAGCAGAATTATCCAACACATGATCTTGAGTTGGTAGCGATCATCCATGCATTGAAGATGTGGAGACACTATCTTCTTAGCAAGCGATTTGTATTGATGAGTGATCATAGTGGTTTGAGGTATCTATTTGACCAACCGAACCTAAATTCTATAAAAAGTAGATGGTTGGCCACGATTAGTGGGTTTGATTTCGAGATCAGGTACATTAAAGGTAAACACAATGTGGTTATATATTTTCTTAGTAGGAGAGTACAGGTAAATCGCATGGCAACTATGAGTTCATATGGGACAAATTTACAAGATCAAGTCTTACAGTCAGGACAACAGGATGACATTTATATGAAGCTTATGCACAGGTTACAATAGAGTATAGTTGATAAGGATGTGGACTATCATCTCAGAGCAGATGGTTTAGTCAGATTTAGGGATAGGATATATGTACAAGACAATAGTGAGCTCAAGAATATTGTGTTGAGGGAATTTCATGCTAAATCATACTTGCGTCACCCAAGATATCATAAGACATTAAAAACAGTGAAGAAATTCTATTATTGTCTGAATTTGAAGATGGAAGTAGCAAATTTTGTGGCTAGATGCTTTGATTGTAAACAAGCAAAGGAATAATGTAAGCTTCTAGGTGGATTACTATAGTTGATTCCCATTTCAGAGTGGAAATGGGGGGTCATTTCCATGGATTTCATTATAGGTTTGTTGAGGACATCTATACAACATGATTCTATCATGCTTGTAGTGGGAAGGTTGAAAACGGTAGCACACTTCATTCTAGTGAAGTCTATGTATTCATCTAATGATGTAGCACATCACTTCATTAGAGAGATAGTGAAGTTACATGATGTTTTGAATAATATTGTGTTAGATAGGGATGCCAAGTTCACTTGTAGGTTCTAGAAAGAATTATTTGTAGGTTTTGGTACATAGTTGGTCTTTAGTACATATTATCATCCTCAAAAACATGCACAGACATAGAGGGTTAATAGGATTTTGGAAGACATGTTGAGAATGTACGACATGCATCAACAACGAAAGAGGGAAGAGTATCTTCCACTAGTTGAGTTTACTTACAACAATGAGTATCAAGAATCTCTAAGGATGAGTCTGTTTGAGGCACTCTATTGGAAGATTCATATTACTTCCATCAGTTGGAGTGATCTAGTGAATAGATTGTTGACAGGACCAGACATGTTGGCAGAGATGGAATAGGAGATGAAAGTAATGAAGAATAATATGTAGGTAGCATAGGATAGATAGAAGAATTATGCATATTAGAACAACTTTTTTAAGGAGTTTCAAGTTGTGGAACATGTGTACTTGTCCATCAAGCCCAAGAAGAGATCCTTTAGGATTGGATTTTGTGCCAAGCTGGCACGTCGGTATTATGGAACTTTCAATATTCTTGAGAGGATAAGGTGAGTACCTATTGACTTGCACTAGCTTGGATAGTGGAAGTCCATGATGTTTTCCATGTGTTCTTTCTTAAGAAGTATGTTAAATATGTTGATCATCTAATTGACGTGCATGTATTTCGAGTGGAGCTAGAAGGTGAATTCTAGACAGAACCTCAATGCATTTTATAGAGAAGGATGCTCATGCTACGAAACTAAGAAATTGAGTAGGCTAAAGTGCAACGAAAGCACTTTAGACTTGATGAAGCTACATGGGCGATGACTAATCAGATGCGTTGTATGTATCCTTCTTTATTCACTAGTTGAGCAGATGTATTTTGGTATATGATTTGGTGTGATGTTTTGGTATATGTATATATGTATGTGGATGTAAAAAATGCCATGATTTGTGTTATAAAGCTCCAATAAGAGGTATGGCTTTCATGTCATTATGATTGGGATGTTGGTTATGTTGGTCTTCTTCTTAGAAGGTTGATCATTGTAAATACTACAATGAGCTATGTTATAAAGTTCCATGGGAAGTATGTTTAGCTTTTAATCATTTTTTCTAGTTGTAGTTGTCATTGAACACCGAGGATGATGTTCCCCCAAGGGGTAGGGTTCCATAATAGCCCTGGTAAAAAAACCATGTATTAAAGTTAATAAAGGAAAATAATAACTAAGGTGAAAGGGATACATATTCCAAGATAAATGTTGGGAAAAAACATAGTGATGGGGATCAGTTGTGATTAATGAATGACTATGGAGAAATGGCAAAGGTTTTCGAAAGGCATGAGACATTTATTGGCATTTTATTTGTGAAAGAAATGGAAAATAGGAGAAAAGGAAGGTGAAAGGTCACAAGTTGCACGTGAGGAGGAAAATGGAGGAAAATAAAGAAACTAGAAGCCTCGATTATAAACTTGCTTATGAGTATTAATTCATAGCTTTCTGTCAATTCAGCTTTTTGTTAGTTTTAGCTTGAAGCTCTATATTCTATTTTATTTCTCTCATACTCTTGGACACTTAGATTTTTCTTGGAGCACTCTTGGATGAGTGTGGCATACATGGGATTAGAGAAACAAGGAAAAAGAAGAGAAGGAAACCACAATAGGACTTTGGGGTCAATAATCACAATGGGTTCTGCTTGCAGGTACTGAGTTGCATGTATGATTTCCTTGTTAGTTTTGGCATGCATGGCACATGCATGTGGTTTCTTTGTTATGTCGTTTCATTGACATGGAGGATTTCCTATATTAAGAGCAGTTTTGCCTAACCTTTCCATTTCGTGGATAACCATGATTTTGTGGGATTCTTTCCTTTGATTTTCTGGTTGGTTCTCATGTTCCTTATGGTTGTGGGTTGAGTTACTAGTTCCTAGAGACTTGGTTGGACAAAAAATCTAGAAGCCCTATAACATCTTGGGTTGAGTTACTAGTCCTGGAAGCCTTTCTTGGAGAAACACCCTTGAGCCCTTCATAGGTTGAGTTACTAGTCCAGGAAGCCCTAGTTGGACAAACACTTTGGAGACCAACAACAACTGTGGTTTGAGTTACTAGTCCAGGAAGCCTTGCTTAGAACAAATACTCTAGAACCCTAGACTTCTTGGGTAGAGAATAATTTGGTGATGGTTAGTAATGTTAGAATGTGAGGTGGAATTATGGTTGAGGGTTGAGCTGGTTTTGCCTTTGAAAGCCCTGGTTTGGTTTTGTTGATTTTTTTCTTGAGATCCCACTTTCATGCTTGGAATATGCCGTGGGGCTAATTCATTGAAACGGATATTTGGTTCAGCCCAATCTATGGTCGAGTGGTAAATGGAATTCACTAACTTGGTTGGATTTTCATATGTTAATAAGAGCCCTTTTTCCTTTGGTATTCTTATGAGAAATTTTGCTTATCATTATGTGGATTTAATAGTTGTTTCATCATTGACATATCTCTGGTTATTTGATGGTTATGAGCATGTGTTATGATAACCTCGATGTATGGATCTAAAACACTTTTGGTGAGTATATGAAATAATAAATAATGAGTGAACTAATAGATAAAAATGTAGGTATTGGGAGGAGATATCATTCCTCCTTGATAATTCTGAAATAAGTATGATACCCCTATTCTTAGATCTGTTGTTATGACTAGTCAATTTCATCTTTATGATATGTTTGACGAAATTCCTGTCCTAAATGGTAGGGTTTCGGTCAATTCCTTGTCCAATTTTTTGAATTAGTAGCCTTATTTCAATGTTAATTATACTTTCCGGAAGTTTCATGAAGTTCTTGGTAGTGGCATGATTCTTGGACCTGAAAAAGTGGCATACAATATGGGGTTAATGGTATAGAACTGCCTAAAAAATTCCACAATGACATGAATTGTGTATTGTGAGAGTGACTAGAGGGTCTTAGTCACATGCATGGCTTGTCATGGGAGAGAGTGGGGGTCTAGATCAAAAAAACATTGACTTGTCTCAGGGGTTGGGCATCTGGAAGGGTTAGTTGTCTCCTGAAGGTTTAGTAGCTCCTAAGGAAGGCCAGATTGGCCTTGCCTTGTCAGTGATACTTCCTTAAATTTACTTGGGGAGTGGAATCATATCATAGTAACTCTTCATCACATCTTGACCCTAGTGTAGTGGTTAGCTTGGGTAAATGTGGGAGGAGGGTGTCATAGACACCTTGGAGTTACCATTAAGCTCTTTTTTGGATCTCAAAATATGAAAAGATTAGTTAGTATACATTTTTTTTCAAAATCGTTAAAGTATATGAAAAAGGTGTCTACATAGTATAAGTTTTACCCCACATAGAATATTTATGAAAAAGGTATACTTTGATCCATCATGGTCAAAGGAGTTCTCCCCTGTATTATTTTACACTTGTTCTTACTCGGGGTACTAAATTTATAAAAACAAACACCAAGGAGTTTTCTTTTTATCTCTTTTACAAACTCTCTAAATGTGAAAAAGGAATCTAGTTACCCCCTCACTCGACTCGTAAAACATAAATAGTGAAGGATAGGTTATCCTCCTCAAGGTTAATAAAAATAAAGAGGTGCTTTCTAGAAATGGCGGGGAAATTGGGAAAAATAATGTATAGAATCTGTATTTGGTGGTGAGTTTGTTGGCTTGATGGTTCTTGACCCAGGTTCAACTTTGACTGCACCAAGGAATAAAACCCTAATTGTTCGCCCTTTCAGCAACAACCTGCATAGTGCAGCATCAGTCTCACCCGAAATAGTGTTGGGGTATGCTAGAACCAGGTTTCATCTAAAGACCTATGTGATGGTTTCCTGGTTCCCTTGTGACTTAGAGCTGCCTTTGCGCAAATCGAATCCTTCTGACAGACAACTGCAGCAAATTTATTAAAATGACCTTAAGATCTTTACAAAGGGATTTAATTATACTTATCATGCATAAAGATTATAGATCTACAAGTCTCGCGCAGTAAATAAGCATTCATTCATATAAAATAGATTGCAGAGCGAAGATACGTAAACTTCGCAGAGGTAATTAAAAGGACATAGATACTTCAATTTTGGCTCAAAACATATTTATTAGATAGAAATATTCAGATACAAACTTCTTATCCACGTGCACTCAGCTAGAGGGGCCTGTGCACTCAGCCTACGAACTTACCAAGGTCACTGCGCACTAAGATGCAGGAGCCTTCCCCTTTCGCCTAAGTACAGGAAACAGACCTTTCTCGCCCTAGCCCCTTTCCCTTACAATGATTCTTCTTAATCAGATCGATTTCTACACTCACTATGACTCAACTTTGTTTAGCCTTTTCTTTACAATACCATGGTTCGTGGACCATGGGTGGGTCTCAAAAAAACTTTATCACCTACCCAACTAAGGGAATAAACCCACTTTGACTTCTACTAGCTTCGTGCTCCGCTTTTCCACATTTCATGGAGACTTTACATTCATTACAAAAGATAATACAAAATTGACTCAAAACTTAACAAAATTGACCCAGAGACCTCATCCCAGTAGGCCCCCAACACAAATTGGGTGACTTTCCCTCAAGTCACTCAGCTGGCACCTCTATCCTCTTGTGAAGGTAACCAAAATCCATTTGCAACACAACAATGTCAGTAAAACCCTTGTACGACAGCCTACTACACTTCCTCTACTAGCTTTTCTATAGTCGTCCCCTCGATCACGAGGCACATCATCCTTTGAGTTTGTTGGAGTTTCTTAAACTTTTCCTGGAAAGACAAAGTAATTTGAGTTACTTCCTCTATCCATGGTTGTATTCTAGCCTCTAAAACGACCTCTTTTCTCTATAGCTCTTTACGTTTTTATTGCAGTTTTTTTCCTTCCTACAATCAAGCGAGGTGCTGGATTGGTGCCAAAGTGTGTGTAGTTTCCCTAATTTCATCAAACTTTCATTGTGTCCGCTGGACACCTATGCTAATCTTCTGCAAGTTTGGGTCCTCCTACAAATTTATCCATAGTTCCATAGCTTGCTTGAAGATCAGTCTGTAACCTGTGACTACTGCATCCAAAGTGGCCGTGCTCTACTTGATGGTTGTTCTGCAATGCTCTCGTATTTCTAGCAGAGTGGTTGGCTACAATTCCAATTCTAGCTCTTAAATCTTCATTTTAAATTCAAATGTTACCCAGTCGACCTCTTCCTTTGATTCTCTTACAGTGGCATCCAACTTCCGAATCTTCATGGCTACTTCTGCATCCTTTGGAATGTGAAGTTTTGGCAGTGTCTTGCATGCCTGCGCAATTGTTGCCTCCAAGTTCTAGCTTTCTGTAGCCATTTCTTGCTTTTCTTTCAGCACTTGAGCCTTTTCTGTGAAAATCTGCTCATTATTCATCTTGACCTCACTGACGACTGATAGTGTACGCTGCTCCGTTATGCTGAGCTCATCTGATACCCCTTGATGAAGTGCGTGGAGGGTCTAAATATGTAGCGTGGCTAAGTTGACATCCACATCCTTGATCTGCCTGAGCTGGGTGTTTGCTTCATCTACCTCTGTGCATAGTGATCCTTTTGGTAATAGAATAACCCTAAGGTCCATAGTCCTATCTGTGCCTAGTACCGATGCATTGGCTTGCTACAGGCTTGCTTGAATCCCTCTTGCTTGTCCCATGCTTGCCTAAATTCAACCTGTTTGAATCTGCAACTCACCCATATCCTTTTGCACGCTCCCCAACATCTGCATGTACTACTGCATGAAATGTGTCCACATCTCCATCGTTGTGTTGCAGACCTTGTCGCCGATCTCATCCATCGCCCCCTCAGTGAGGACCATTGGATCTGCATGTGCATGCTTATTATATTTTTGTTTCTATATGCACCTAAAAATGGTCTCCATGGTCCACTTCTGTATTTTAAGGAGATCTCTACTCCCTGTCACTACCTCCTTCCTCCTCAGACCCTTCCTTGTTTGTAGTATGTTGAGAAGCAGACTCCTCAGCTTCCTGTGTGGCCTCCTCTACATTGCACTCCTTGTCAACGGCTACCTTAGTAGTAGCTTCCTTATTTTCCTATGCTACTCTTTCTTGGGCTGCTACCTATTCAACCTCTTTCTTTCTCTGTAGTGCTTTTGCTTGAGCAATGGCTTACACAGCTTCATTTTTCTTCTCTGTTGTTGTGGCTAGTGCGGAAGAACTTTCCCTAGCTATGCTTCTTCTTGCGTCGGGATTTGATGGTTGCCTCCACTCAGCTGGCCATTTTCCTATGACTTCATGTACGTGTGCATCCATTACTAGGTATGGTACCTTCTACCATACTTTCTTAAGGCCTCACCTCACGCGGATGGATACATTCTGAAAATCTGATTTAAACTCCGCGTAGGCCTCCAATTTCCCAAACAATGTTGGTGACAATGTTGGCCTTTGGCTGACCAAGGTGTGAAGCTCCATCTTGACCAACACCCAAAATACTTTTGTCTCCATGATCGTCTCTAGATCCTTCGTTTCCCCTACCAAATTCAAGTTCACGACCTCTGGTAAATCGTCATCCTATGGAGGGAGTTGCCTGTCCTATGGGAGCCTCCACGCAACGAGGGAAATCAATAACAGAAGCTAGGCATATTGGAATGCCTTGCCATCATCCTATGCTTCATGATAATTTAATAGGAATTCTTTACAGAGGTACTACTCCCAATTGTACTATACCTCATTCACACATTGTGCATCCAAGGAAATGGTTGGCGCCAGCACCTCATCTGCTCGACACTTCCTCGTTATCTTACAAGCTAAAATCTTGGCAACAAACTGCACCACCCTATTAGTGATGAAACAAATAGAATATCTGAGTGGCTTCTTCATTAAGCCATACTCATGCTTCATTTAGTCTACGATTTGTTTCTCTTAACTCTTGCCTCCAAACTCCTTGGTGGTATCCAACCCTTGATATCAAAACCTTTTGATATGGTGGATCAATGTATCTGTTAAGGGGGTGGGATCTCCTAGCCAGAGATACCCATCATGCACCAATGTAAGCAATTGGCGTACGCACATCATGTTCATAGCGGTTTAGCTATAGTGTGGTAACCACAACAGATTCAATAACCCTGCTTTTTTAACCCTTGCAACCCACTTCATAGTCTTCCGTCGCGTGACTCTGATATCCTCATAGTATATCTTTGCCAGATATTTGTTTTTCACCAAGTGCAGGAATTTTTCTTGATTATCCAAATCCCAATATTCCATTTTGAGGGTGGGAATGCACCCTAACTATGCACCTACGAAGGGTACTTTCTCCGGTAGCGATGCGAAGATCATAAACTTGCTAGAATAGGCATCCATGGGTACCTTTTCTTTTCCCTTTCGTGGAAAGATATAGTCGAGGAGCCTAGTGATAGGCCCACCCTCCTCAACATCCAAATCTTCAATCCCATCATGAAGCTTCTCTACCTTAAGATCTAAGGGTTCATATGGCTGTTTCGATTTGTCCATCTCCCCTTTTTGTCAAACCTTCGTAGGGTTCTTCCTCAGTGACTGCCACACCAGTACAACCTATGGTTTCTTCTATTTTTCCTTAGCAGTGGATGGCTTAGGCCTAGGTGATCTCGGTGTCGTAGGCATAGATGGTGTAACTTCCATTCCTGATGCAATTTCAGGGGTTGCGGCATCAGAGACATCGGCATCAGAGACAGTGGCTTCGGAGATAGCAACGTCTGAGACAGTGGATTTTGCAGGATTAGTTGCAGTCATTTTCTCAAATATGAGCTCACGGTTCCACTCAGGATAATTTGGGAACACCAATTGTGAAAAAAGTACCTCTCAATATTCTTAGTTCATAGGTTTCAGACAACAAAACTTGCACATAATTTTCCGAAGGAAAAGTGTTCTACTGTAGGCCAGCATGCCATATTTATAGGTAATTTCAAATTCAAGTCCGACCACTCCCTCCAATTTCTACTCATAAATGCATCTTTGACAGTAGATTTCGAAAGATTTGTGCCATAAATGTAGCCTACCCATTCCTCGTAATGGGATTTTTTCCATCCAATTAGTTACAATGTGTCCAATGGTTATTTTTAGACTAATCTACATGGAACCATCCTCCATGGCGCAACCCTCTTGGTGCAGCTCCTCCTAGCGCACTTCTGCCTTCCCATGTACATCACCCTTACTTTGTTTTCCCGCTCTTAAGGAGGTGCAGTTTATATTCCCGTACCTCCTTGTAGTTTCCTGGAGTACTAAGATTTTATTGCTATCATGTAGTCATTGCACAGCGACATGATCCCCTTGATATAACTTCATTCGGCTCCCATTAAATCTTCTCAGAAATATTCCCCAATTAAGCTTTGTGAGCTGAACTGCGCGACCATCTGTAATTTCCTTGACTACTTAGGACCCCAACTAGTGCATTAGAAACTTCCCAGGGAACTTTGTGAACTTGCTATCATATAGTAGCACTAAATTATTCACCTTGAAGGTGTGCAACTTAATATGTCAATCATGTCGAGCCTTCTTGCGGTCCTTCTATAGTTGCTGGTGAAATATGACTAAAGATCAGTCTTCTTCTAATTCCATCAACTATGCAAGGCATTCCTCCATAGTTTCATGGTTGACCATATCAGTCCATGCTGCAATTCACAAACTCGACACAATATATTCCATAGGCATCACAGCTTCTATCCCATAGACCAATCTGAACGGGGTTTGTCTAGTCAACTTCTTACACGTCGTCCTATATGCCCATAGGACCTCTAGTATGTGCACATCCCAATCATTTATGTGTGCATTACAAACCTTCATTAATGCATTCTCCAAGATTTTATTGAATGCTTCAACCATACCATTTGCCTGAGGATGATGGTATACCTTTTCTAAGATAAACCTGAAATTCTTTTAGCGTTGTAGTAATAGTTTCATTGAGGAAGTGCATACCCCTGTCACTCATCAGTATCTTAGGACACCCAAACCTAGTCAAGACATACTCAAATAGTAACTTCGTGGATGTAGTAGTGCTATAGTCCTTCACTGGTTGTCCTTCCACCCACCTTGTCAACTATTTAGTCACAATAATAATATACCACATGTGAATCTTTTTCCCTGTGGGTTCTATTGGCCTCACAAAGTCAATAGCCCATTTGTGAAACACCTGTAATGAAATTTGTGGATTCAAGGGCAATTCATCTTGTCGTTATGGCTTTCTCATCCACTAACATCCATCAAATGCCTTTCAATATACTTTAGAATACTTATCTAGAATTGGCCACCATAATCATGCGCTCAGAATATTCTGCGCAATTGCTCTACTTGCATAGTGTCCTCCCGCCAATGCTTCATGCGCTTTGGTGAGGATACTAGATCGTTCAAACTACGGAACATATTAGTGAAGTATTTCATTAGTACCATGTTATATAAGTGTCTCGTAATCAAAGAAAATACAGCTTCACAGACCACTAATTCCTTGATTTGTTGAGTACAATATCTTTCCAGGGTTGTTCGAGTAGTTAGAAATTGAATTATATCAGCAAAGTGATCATCTATGACACATACAGTAAAGAGTTGTGCATCCAGAAACCCTTCTTCCAAGCTAGTTGGTTCTAAACTTGTCTTAATTCTGGATAGATGATCTAGTCTTGCATTCAACCATCTAGGCTTCACAATCATCCCAAAGTCATACTCTTGAAATAGTAATAACCACCTACAGATCTCCCACCCCAGCACGCGCCTCTTGACTAGGTACTTGAGAGTGAAGTGATCTGTATACATTTTGAAATGTGTGCCCAACAAATAATATCAAAACTTTTGTAGCATGTAAACCATCACCAATACTTTGCACTCAATAGTTGAATAGTTATTCTAGGCCTTTGACAATTTCCTTCTCGTGAAGGCTATAGGGTGATCTCTCTCACCTTTGCCCAGTTGGGTCAATACCACGCACAACAGAATACAAGAGGCATCCACATGCACATGAGATTCTTTCTTCCAGTCAGGGAACACCAAAATAGGCGTAGTCCTTTTTCAGTAATTTCTCCATTGGCGGAGTTATTTGTGCATAAGATTTAATGAACTTTCTGTAGTAACTAGTGTACCCCAATGTTGCGTGCAACTACTTTACATTCTTCATAGCTTCTAAATTGACAATCACTGATATCTTCATAGGACCTACCATTAATCCCTGCTTGGAGACCACATGACCTAACAGTATCCCATAAGGCACGCAAAGATACACTTCTTCAAATTTAGAGCAATTTGCTATCTGTGACAAGTATACAACATGAGGCATAGATTTGCAACATGATGATTTAACAACCCAAACATAGTCTAGTCATCAAAATACACTTCCAAGAATTTATGGATGAATTCTTTGAATGCTAGAATTACAAATCTTTAAAAGATCGTAATTGCATTCTTCAGTCCAAATGGCATCACTATGTATTGGATGCATACTGACTCCGTCACGAAGTTTGTCTTGCTATGATCCTCCGGCATGATCTTAATTTGATGATAACTTGAGAACCCCTCAGTTAACGAATAAGCTTCCTGCCCTCCCACATTCTCCAAACCTTCGTCCATAAATTGTGTTGGAAATGGGTCATGAATGCATGAATCATTGAGTTTCCTCAGGTCTATGCATATTTTTATTTCACCCCACTTCTTCTTCTCTTGAACTACCATAGGGCTCACCCAATCAGATTCTTCTAGGGGATCAATAATTCCTGCTTCCAGCATTTTGTCTATCTCTTTATGCACCTTTCTTATACTTGGGATTCATCTGGTAAGGTCTCTATTTCATAGGCTTTGCATCAGGCTTTAAAGTGATCTTTATCACTTTCAAATCCCCTACTATTCCCTTCAGGTCTGAGAACTTAGTAGGAAACAAGTCTTGGTATTCACCAAGCAGTTTCACAACTTTATGAATTGTATCTTCATCCCAATAATCTCCTATCTTTGAAAACTTAGGCTGTGTGTCAGATCCAATGTTTACCTACCTGGTCTTCAAAGCTTTTGATATATCAGGGTTCTCTACATTAGGTCCTTCAACCTCGCGCTATCCTTTAGTCTCTGGAAAATTGATTTTTAGTGGATCATCTTCTTCGTCTTCTGCAGTTACATTGCAGCATTCCAGTGCATGGCGTAGCTATGTACTCCAGTTTAGTTGAACCCATTCTACCAATTATTTAGGCCTTCTAAAGATAGTGGCATTAATTTCTTGGAGTGCTTCATTAATGCATTTGAATCCATCATCAAAGCTAAAAGTTAATAAGAATATCTCCCTCAAGATGTCCCATGGCATAGCTCTGTTTCCAAATACCAGTTCATTTGGATAGTATCAAGGGTATGACAGAAGATATCCACCCATTCCAACTGTGGCTCTTCTCCCAAGATTTGGTTCATCGTGCCAAGTCCTCACGCGGATCATCCTTTCCACTATATTTCTCAGTCATCTGGCTATTAGCGTATCCAAACCTTAGCTTCATCATTCGTTTGTATTCCTTCCAGTCATCGAAGCTTTCCTTATGTGTACCCCACCAACGGGAAGACGTAGCACATAGTACTAATTCAAGTGCCTGGAATCAATGTTCCTTGGGAAGCTTCCTTTCAAATTCATCCAAAAAAAGATTAAAATCATTTAAACCATCATAATGTGGAATTTTTCTTACCTCCTTAGATACACACTGTAGTGATTTGGTCATCATATTGCAACATACTGTAGAGACCTCATGCAAACTATTGTACCAGTGTTCGAGCTCTTGATATGATTCTAAGGTACAGGATATGTTTGTATCTCATGTGATACGCCCATCTGTAGTGGGATTGATCCAATCTTCATCATGTATAGTAATCTTGTAGATTTCATCCAGATCATCATCCTCCTCATAGTCGCAGACTGGTTTAGTGTAGCGTGGTTCTTCAATGTCCACTGCTACCCCATATAGGTGCCCCATAGGAATGATCTTTTGTTTATTAGCCATGTGTAGCTGTATAGGAGACCATTGTAGTGCAAGTCTCCCCATCCTTTCCTATGTATGCTTCACTAGTATGTTTACGTCATAACCAAAATCCATGATGACTTGGTCCATTTCATGCTCCCCGATCTGCGCGGTTGGCCTCATCTCGCGTTCAGTCCATTTCTTGTGTTTACCCTATTTCCTTACAACGTTGTTATGAAGGAATCTTAATTTTTCCCATAAAATTGTCAACCAAATCCTAGAGCCCTTCTACTGCCTTGTGATTTATCAATAGCTTCATATAAGTTTTGAGAAATGTGTCTAACAGTGAAGGATCCACATCTTGCACTTCACTATTTCCAACTAGTTTTTCCTGAATCCCCGGCATAGAAGCCTCACTAAAGTTCATCTTAGCCTCCCTGAAATTTTCTTTAGCCCAGTTGAGGTCAAACCCAACTTCCTTTTCAATAGCCTTGCACACCCATCCCTCAGTTTCTAGTTGCTTTCCTTTATATTCTCTTGTAGCCATACCACTGCACACTACGATATTAATACTATAGTCTTCTTCGCCAGGCTATACCCTCATCATTTCAATATTTTGCATAGGTTGTTGTTTATTTTTTTCATGCATCTTTCAAATCAACATCAGGAAGTCCTTTATCACATTATTGAACTATCTGCAATATTGGCAGGATGAATGTGTTGGGTTTCGACAGTCACATGCCAAACGTCAAGCTTTTCCACAAGTATAACAAATAACTTATCTATGACCTGTGCCAACCCCTCCTCCTCGTCCTCTTCCATGACCTTGGGATCCTCCTCACAATACACCCGCGCTCTGATCCTGAGAATTATTTTCCGCCTACATTCCATAGGTAGGGGTCCTTTCCATCATCAATTTGTAACTTCGATAGTTTCATTCATCATGTTCAACTGATTTACAGAAGGTACAAAATAGTTGTTGTGGTTTCTGAACAAACTTTTGCAAGAGATGTCAATTATCAGTTGCATGCTTCCCAGCTATTTGGAAGATAATTCACCATAATGGTACTCCCGTGCCGAGTCCCATGATATTTTCAGGCTTCAGAGGCATAGGAACTCCTCCAATCAGGTAATTCTAATAAAAATGGTAATGATCCTTATCATGTGCATTTTCCTTGCATTTTATACACCATACTTGAGTGCACACCTCTGGCTAAGCTTCCTTTCCTGTTTTCAAGCTCTACAACTCCATGTGCAGACTTTTCAGTTGCGACTGAATCTGTTGTACTCCAATGTTTGTATCTTGTACTAGCATGGCTTCTAACCTCATCACAATCTCCATAGCCTCTACTTGCATTCCTATCTTCTGTTGTGATAATGGTAATCTTAGGTGAGGCAACAACAAAGAAATGTACCAGTCCCTATGTTGATCGTATGTGATCTTCATATTGGCCTACCAAATCACGTATTTTAGCCTCTGATCAAAATCCCATGAGGATTCACTTAACCTTTGTTGTATCTCCTTGAACTCTGTGACAGATTGCACCTAAGACTTAGGCTTCTTAAACTCATTGTTCAACTCTTTCTGTGTCTTTGCCAACGTCGCACTAGCTTAATCTTAACAAAACTTGATATACCAAGTCAGCACCCTATCTTGTAACACTGTGACTAGCTACGCTTTCTTTAGGTTGTCATCAACGTTTTGTTGTGCTATCCACATAAAATTTGAAACAAACCAGAATTTCTTGGGGTCTTTGCTCCATACCCCTTTGAAAATCGGCATCTTCATTGTGTTTTCCATGTTGGATGGTTGAGGCAGAGGTGTAGGTAGAGGTGAAGGTGTAGGTGTATGCGGTGGAGGTGGAGGTAGAGGTGGAGTGGATGGATGAGGTATCCTTGGCATACCTTGACTTACCAACTGCAGCGCACTTCGTGGTGTATTCAAAATAGTTCCTTCATCATAGCTTGAAGAATATCCCAATAGCGGAATATATTCAGAACCCAATTCTCCGTTCCTTTTGAATGGTTTTCTGCTTTGCGTAGTCCCGAACATCAAGGCAATGGCATAACCCATTGTTCACAAAACAACGTCTTAATCCAAGTTTTCAGATATTTCAAATACTTACCTCACAGTTCCTTGAAGAGTTCGTGCTTTGCTTCACTATAGCTAATGGTTGTATCAATCACGAGCTTAGTGACAAACCCTCCTATGATACGATCAATCCAGTGATCAACAGCCCATATGATGTTATTTTCTAAAGCTTCCAAGTGCCTCGCTAACTCTGGAGTCCACACAATAGGATTGTCAAGCCCCCACATGCCTTGATTGTCCACCAATCTAGACAACCACTTGTATAATTTGCAAGGGAAGAAAGAGAAAAAGGTTTGCTTCATCTGTGTATAGGTATATATTCAACCACTGTTCCTTGGATAACTGAGGGCTTATGTTCTCCACAGCTACAAACATGCACAGCTTCCGATCAATCCACTTCTCAATTTCTTTCTTAGTAGGGAACCACTTATTTGACATCACACACTCGTCATATAGATCTTAGTCCTAGCAACGAACCATTTGTTGGCTTGATGGGGCCTGACCCAGGTTCAGCTTTGATTGCGCCAACCAACAAAACCCTAACTATTGGCCCTTTAGGCAAAAACCTGCATAGTGCAGGCCACAATCTCACCTGAAGTAGTATCACAGGATGCTAAAACTAGGTTTCATCATCTAGAGGCATATGTTATGGTTTCACAGTTCCCTTGCAGCTTAGATCTACCTTCGCGCATATCTAATCCCTTCGATAGACAACTACTCAAACTCTATATAAATTACCTTCAGATGTTCATGAATGGACTTAATTGTAGTTATCATGCGTAAAGATTATAGATCTACCAGGTTCACACAGTAAATAAGAATTCATTCATATAAAACAGATTACAGAGAGAAGATACATAAACTTAGCAGAGGTACTTAAAAGAACACAGATGCTTCAATTTCTTCTCAAAACAATCTTTATTAGATAGAAACATTCAGATACAGACTTCTTATCCCTACACACTCAGTTGCAAGGGGGGCACACTCAGCCTATGGACTTACCAAGGTCTCCATGCACTCTGTTGTAGGAGCATTCCCCTTTAACCTAAGTACATGAAACATACCTTCCCTGCCTTAGCACCTTGCCCTTACAATTATTCTTCTTAATCAGATTGATTTCTCGACTCATTATGAATCAAATTAATATAGCCTTCGCTTTATAATACCATGGTTTGCAGACCATGGGCAAGTCTCAAAACAACTCTATCACCTACCCAACAAAGGAAATAAAGCCTCCTTTTCTTCTACTAGCTTTGTGCTCCGCTTTTCCACATTTAGCAGACACTTTACATTCGTTAAAAAAGATAATACAAAATTGGCTCAAAACTTAACAAAATTGACCCTAGGGACCCCATCCCAACAGAGTAATTCTTGAACATGACACTCTTTCACTTTCTTGTCTAATTGGGTTGGGAGATCCACTTTCCTATCTATTGATCACACCTCCTTGAAAGTATTCATATTAGTTTTTTATCTTAATCGATTCAGTGTTTCCAACTCCATTTAGTGTCATCGATATGTTCAAGAGAATTTCAACCTCAGTTAAAATATTTTGCGGTACTTATAGCCGTCTTTCATGTTGGGCATCATTTAGTCAGTCCTGAATTACATCATTTGTCCTGCTAAAAACAAAGATACATTTTTTGTGTTGTTGATGGGGGATACATCAAGACCCTCTTGTGATGGGTCACTTCCTATCGAATTTAGCACATTATCTTGGAAGTTGACTTAGAAACTCCCTTTATTTCCTTAGAACTTGCATGCCTCAATGGTAGGTGTCCTCTCTATCAATGAAAGGTTTACATCATTAGCCTTCAATTGGAAGATTCTATTAGTGTTTGACTACAAATAATCCATTCGCACTTCATAGATTGTACTAATTTACCTTGAGAGCCATTGACATTAATTGTGGTTTCTCTCGCATCTGTTAATGATTCTCATCATTGACCATAATCAGATAGTGCTTTCCATGTTTTTCTTTGAAACATTCATTCACATGGTTAGACTTGTAATATCGAGTGGTGATGAGAAAGACACTGAATGTAATTTCATCCATCTAGGGTACATGGGGTTTCCATGATTGATGTACAAATTCATACTATATGATCTTGGTTGTAACAACCCTTGGTTGATTTCCTATGTAAATAAATAAAAATAATAACCAAGGTCATGGGACACATATTCCAAGCTGAATGGAGCGTAAAAAAAAATAGTTATGGGGATAACTAGTGATTAATAAATGGCTATGGAAATTGGCAAAGCCATTAGAAAAGACAAAGAGTCATTAGTTCACATTTATTTTTGAAAATAAAGGAAAATAGGATAAAAGGAAGGTGAAAGGTCACATAGCTGCGAAGAGGAAAATTCAAGGAAAAATAGAGAAGAATTAAGAAAATAGAGGCCTCAATAAAAAGGATCTTTAGGATCCATTAATAACTTTTGTTGGTTTAGATTTTGTCAGTTCATTTTTGGAGCACTCTTTCTATTATCTCTCTCATACTATTGCACATTGAGAGAAATCTTGGAGCATTGTTGGAGCATTGTTGGAGCACTCTAGTTTTCATTGTATTTGGGGAAAGAAGGCAAAGAAAAAGTAGGAAATTGCAAGGGAATAGTGGGATTGACAGTTACACCCATATTTCTTTGCAGATATCGAGTTGCATGTATGATTTCCTTACTAGTTTTGGTGTGCATGGTATATGAATGTGGTTGTTTGGTTATGATATGTCATCAGCATGGAGGATTTCCTGCAGTGATAGTGGTTTTTCCTAGGCTTGCCATTTTTTGGAAAGCCATGGTTTTGTGGGTTTTCCACTTTTTGTTTCTGATTGGTGCTCAGATTTCTTATGGCTATTGGTTGATTTATTAACTCCTTGAGTCATTGGTTGGAACAAATGTTCTAGAGCCTTGGAAAAACTTTGCATGAGTTACTAATCCTAGAGCCTTGGTTCAGAAAACATTCTTGAGCCCTTGGTGGGTTGAGTTACTAGTCTTGGAGCCTTGGTTGGACAAATTCTCTGAAGCCTTAGAAGGTTGTGGGTTGAGTTACTAGTTCTTCTAGCTGCGGTTGGTACAAATGCTCTAGAGCCATAAACAACTTAGGTAGAGACCAATCTCGTTAGTGTTAGTGATGTCTGAATGTGAGTGGAATCACTATTTAAGGGTTGAGGTGGTTTGGCCTCTAGAAGGCCTGGATTGGTTTTGCTTGCTCTATTACATGAGATCCCATATTCACGCTTGGAATATGGTATGAGGACGATTGGTTGAAAGAGAGATTTGGTTGAGCCCAATCTATTGTTAGATGGTACATGGAAGTCCATGACTTGGTTTGGTTTTTCATATGTTAATAAGAGCTATTTCCTCTTTTATTTTCATGTGTAATTGTACTTGTCATTATGTGATTTTGATGGTTATTCTATCAAGGTGTATATGTTGTTCATTTGTTGGTTATTTGCTCGTTATAAACTATATATTGGATATGGATCTTGCTATGTTTTTCTTTGTGGATGAATGGTTAATGAATTCATGAGCTAATAGATGTTATTGTAGCTATTACAATAGGGCATTACACCTTCTCTATGATTCTCATATGAGTATCATACAACTGTGTTTAAATATGCATTCATGACCTATAGATTACATGTTCGCCATATGTTTGACGAAATGAATGTCATGGTTAGGTCTGGTTAGATCAAATCCTTGATGAAATTTTGTATGAATATCTTTATACTGAACTCATTATTGGTTCTAGAAGGCCTCACTAAGTTTTGTGTAGTCGTCTTGAGGCTAACTTGGAATTTAGGCTCGGAATTTGGGACTACATGTTCTGAACTGGAAATTTTAGGTGACAACCACATGGGTAGAGGCTCATGGGACTGGTTGGAGGCTTCCAATGACATGGATTCCTTGTTACGAGAGCGATTGAGGAATTAGGTTAGGAAACATTGTGTCTAGATCATGCTTTGGCCACTTGGGGTGGCTAGTCAGCCTCTAAATGACCTATAACCCCTGTAGGATATGTTGAGTTTTCAATTTGTCTTCTGCATTCAACCCCACTTCCTTAATGGAACCTAAGATGTTAGGTCATGTCATAGTAGATCCTCCCCTCATGTTTACCCTAGTAGGCTGGTGAAGCTGGGTAGATATGGGAGGGTAGGTTACACAATGGTATCATAGCTCCCAGGTTCAACACTTGGACTGGATGGGCAGAATATGTTTGTCAAACATGCATGTTAGTTGTATATGTGTTCATTATGCACGCATTATTATTGTCATTGTTGTAAGTAGTGTCATCATGTAGAGGTTGATGATGCCGATGTTAAGATGATTGAGATGTTGATTTCAATATATATATATAATATATATATTATATATATAGTGCTAATCCAGATTGATCTTGCAAATGAGATAGCCTCCCCTAAAATTCACTGAAGTATGTGGATCATGTTCATGTTTGGTTTCTCTGACATGGTAAGCTTGTAGGAAGTGGAGGATCTAAGATGACAAGAAAAATGGTGGATTATAGTCCATGTGATTCTCCTTACAAATCAGAACATCATGGTGATGAGTACTCCCTTGACATAGTAGACACATTGAAAAGTTTGAAAGAAGATATCAGAAGTTGTAAGGTGCATAGTAACTGGATCATTCAGTCACAGGAGACACTTGCTAGTGTAGAAAATCCTATAGATTCACAAGTCCATTCAATGTACTAAATCACAAGACAAGAACATAGTTCTAGTTTGAACTAGTGGAAGGCAATAGATCGATGAAAACAATATGGAAAAGAAGAAGATAAACCAATGGCACATAACACAAGATGTATCTGGGAAAGGCCACTTATAAAGACCCCATTATATGCATTTCATATATCATAAATATGAGTCAAAATACAAAGTTTGTTCTCATTAGAACAATTTTGCACAAGCATGCTCAACTCTCTCACCTCACAAGCTAGCTGAAGCCAATCTCTAGCCTCTTACGCTGCTCTCCAAGCCCCTGATTTGTTGCCCCATGTCAAAGTATTTGGATGAATACAATGTGATCTGCTCAACCTTGAGCTTAACCTACACAAGTATTTCCCATCCTTTGCCTGATGACTTCCTTTGGCCAATACATAGAAAAATTTCCAACCCTCCAAACTTCTAATTCTTTGCACAATTCCTAAGAGAAATAGCCAAAATTTAAAGGGAAATTCCTCATCCATAACTGAGCTTTCCAAAATTAGGTCCTTCTTTGATTTCATGCATGATATTTACAACTCAGTAAATCATGTAAATGCTAATACATTATCCCTGCACTCTAGTCTGAACTAGGTCTTCCTTTGAACTGACATGCATGAGTTTTTGATGATGGAATATTTAGTTAACTGGAGTAACACTTGTGGATGCTCTAGTGCACAAATTTAATGTTAATCCTCTAATAGTCCCACAAACAGTTAGAACTATTTTAGTTGACCATAAATTAGTAAAATGAGTTATCTAATTACAACTCATAAATGAACTCATCTTGGACCCCTAAAACTTAGGGATCACACTTACATGACTTCAGATAGACTTCCAACTCGAAATTCCTAAGTTAAATAATTCAACTTAAATTATTTAACTATTACAAGTTTCTATGTGAAAACCATTACAATTTTAATTCACAATTTAATTCAAGGACAAATTAAATTCGAATTTCTAGATTCTATTTTTAACATTTCTTTGTGCTATTCTCAACAGCTAGGGAATAGGAAAAATAAGAAGAGGTTAATGCACTTATCCTTAAGAGCCTATCATATTTGTATAGATGGGGGTAGCTTAGGGTCACTCATGGAAAAGAGGAAAGGAATAATGGGACATATCGCAGTAGGTCTCAATCAGGACACAAGTTTGACAGAGATGACACAATTAGAGATGGTAGGTTCTTGGAAAAACTTGATATGAGGGGAAATGAGCATGGGTTCTATACTGTTTTTTGTTCAAAGAGATAACACCATCATCATCACCACCATCAATATAGGAGGAGTGAGAATATTTACTTTCCATATGAGTTCAAGAACACCAAGCCTCCTACATTTGATGGAGAAATAAAGAAATCACAAGAAGTAGAAGCTTAGTTACTTGGGATGAATAATTTTTGCACATTAGATGATTACTCAGAGGATATCAAAGCTAGGATAGATACCTTCATTCTTAAAGGGAAAGAAAAAATTTGGTGGGAATATGTCAATAATGTCAGAGGAATTCAGGAAGAGGATTTGACTTGGAGTGAGATCAAGAGACCTTTCAGGAAGAAGTACTTATCTGAGATATACTATGATCACAAGAAAATGAATTATATAAGTTGAATATGGGATCTATGATTGATGAGGAGTACACTATAAGATTCTTTGGGTTGTTGAGATATGTGCCTTATCTCAAGGAGGAGAAAGAAAATATTCAGAGATTCATCAGTGGGTTATTGGTATCACTAAAAGATAGGATTGAGTTTGATGAAGTTAGATCTTTGGAGGAAGACATAAAAAATTTGAAGCACTATTATGAGAAATCAAAGCACAAGTCTGAGATTAAGTAGTATTGGAAGAGAAATTAGAAGAATAAGAGAAAGTGGGTCAAGAAAAAAGGAAAACTAGATGATACTTGTTGTCGCTTCTAGAGATAGCCTTAGATTTCTTACAAGACTCGTGCCTGGAAAATTTAGATTTTGGGTGTCTCATATGATTCTCAGGAATATGGAAACATTACATATATTTTTGTATAATATATTCAAGATGTACAATAAACAACATGAGTTGGTTCATTCATCTAAAGGCGTAAGCCCTGTCTTTCGTGTACTTCTTCACATATACTACTCACAGAAATATATGTATAAACTAGTGGAGGCCAAGTAATTCAAGGACTACATTTTAATAAGGTTTGGCTGAGAAATGAAAGAGGATAAGGAGATAGAGTAAGTCGTCACATAGAGCTTGAAGTGTCAGGAATTCTACACTTATCGCATAGAGCTTGAAGCCTCTAGAATTCTACACTTATCTAATTTAATGGTATACATAATGGATGCAAGAGGATGGGTGTGATGATTCATGGAGTGCAATTTTAAAGATATAATATCAAATATGCATACAGGCACATGCATCAACAAGTCAATACAAATGAATCTGTAAGGACATAAGAAACATTTCTAACATCTATGATTACGTGAATTCAGAGAGGAAACATGAACATAATGGAATTTAATAGAGGGATAACATACTGTAGTAATGAAAGGAGGAATCACCACCATTTCCTTAATATTCTAAAAGATGCATATCATAAAGTCATACAGTCTTGAAAATAATATGTAGTTCTTTATTTAGGATTTTGAACGACTCTTAAGTGTTGCTTCCCCCTATTTATTTGGAGAGGGGAGCATTGAACAATAATTACAACAAAATATCTTTAGCCAAGCCTCATTTGTCAGATTGACTAGCTTTCTCAGCCTAGGATGGCTGTGTGGCCCAAAAATCCCTACAAAAGATTAATTGCTTCATTAAATGGTCGACACATTACATGATTAGAAAACAGGTCAACAATTAGATGGAAATTCCAACAAAATCTCTCCATGCCCATCCCTGGGATTTCCTTTTCTTAGGTTGTTTCTTGCCCATGGTCTAGCCACCTGTGTCACTGAGTTAATTCCCGTTGCTTCTGCCTTTATTGCTCGAATCGTTCATTCTTCAAAACTATGGGTAGTAAATTATCAGTTTAATGCCACAATACAAAAGCAGAGGATGCCTGGGTGATACTTCGTCTTCTGTCTGCATGGACTACCATGCTCGATCATCAAGTCCTCTTGAGCTTCCATGTATTCATTTACTATGTATTCAGTTTTATGACCATGCTACTCGATATATGCTGAAAAATACCCGAGCCATCCCACTAAGTGGAAGTGAAATAGACATTTTAATGTTCACTGATCTGAGACGTTGATCCGAGCCAATCCAATTTGGGTTGGTGATTTGGGCCTGTTGGTATCGCAATCGCAATACAAGAGAGGGATTTTTTTACCATATTTCATAGTGTTTGCCAATTGTCCAGATGTGAAACTTCAATAAAGCATGATACATAAAATATCACATCTGGAAGGGTTCTCACACATCGCAGTCACATGCTGGAAGGGACTTTGAAAGAGGAGGGACTTTGACTTGTGTGATCCTCGATTGTGATATCATAATTGGCTGGGGAAGGAATTATCACAATCAGTGAGGTAAGGAAATATTTTATCTGGGAGGGTCACGAGGGACTTACGGTATGAGAATTAATAGAGAAATTTTGTGATATGTGATATTGGCAGAGCAAGGCCTTTATCGCAATCAACGAGAAGGATTGGTGACGAGACTTGGATATGGAAATCGACAGAGAACATTTGCGATATGTGATATCGGCGGAGGAGGTATTTTATCATAGTCACAAAAGTTAAAAAGGGAGATGGGAGGATATGTATCACAAAAAGGGAAGGGGCCAATAGTGATTATGGTTTGTGGGTCCTGACCCTTAAAAAGGGGTTCGACATGATTTATGAATGTGCTAAAAAATTTCAAGGGAAAATGGGAAACACGACTAGAGTTGGATATACAAAGGGATTTTAGCTAGAGCTAAAAATTGGTCACTGTGGCTAGAGTTTAAAAAACAAAGGAAAAAATTGTGTTTGTGAAAGAAATGGTTTTTAGAGAATATAGAATTTCTCCAAAACAATTTCAACTGGACATGTTCTTCCTCCTTTAATCTCCAATTTGCAAAGCACATCAACCTCTTTTAGAAAAGTGGCAAATAGATGCAAATGATTAATCAAACTAAAAATCATTTTAGGGATTATCATGGATAACATATGGCTTGGAGGCTAGTGTTGGGGCAAAGTGGTTGCTTGTCATTTAATTTGTCAACCCGGGGGTTTTGTAAACTTTTGAAGCATGCATGCACTGTATGTGCTAGAAATTGTTTTTCATTTTAGATCAATCTAACTACAAAATAACGAAAACCAATTCATCTAATCTATGAAATCAAATAATGAAAATTAAATTCAACTAACTTGTGAAATCAAAAACAACTAATGTATAATTAGTTACTCTAGCATTCAATTATGAAGTGTTACCTTCTTGAGATGATGTGTAAGTAACTATTTATACTTTAACTTCTAATGTCCTAGAAAAGTAGGTAAAGTGTGCAGAAAATAACTCAGTAATTGCATGTATTAAATATTCAACCATTCAATCTTGAAATATGATTAAATAAATTTCTTAAAATGATCTTTAGGAATATCAGTTAATGCAATCAAATGAGGATCTTAAAAGCAAATATAAAAGCATGAAAAAGTAAAGGTAAATGATTGCATAGGTTGAACATTCAATCACCCAATTTGAAGTCACCTTCTTGGCTTGATCTTTTATTCAATTATATAATGAATTGTTAGTTTTATCTAAGAAAATAAATAACAAAACATGAAAGGAAACTAAATAACTATGAGCCCTTGCCTTAAACTTAATCCAACTTGAAAATACATAAATCTTCCCTATTGAAGTGTTTTTAGAAAAGAAAAGATTATATAGTCATTCTAAAACTAATACTAAGAAAGAAAATGAACTTTAATCTATAAAAGCAATTAAATCTCACACATATTAGGTAGTTGATCTAAAAGTGTGAGAGAGGGTAAATCGAGATGCTCCATATGTAAGCAAAACCAAGTCAAAATAAAGGAACATTCATGAGTAAGGTGCCACAATCGAATTTTGTATTCAAAGCTTGAGCATAACTCCAATTTTACAGATGAAAATGATAGGAGAAAACTTCCCCTATTTATACAAAAAGATGAGAAGCTATCTCATTAATGAGATTCCATGAATCTCTCCCCATATCTCTAGAGTTACAATCAAAATAGGAAATGATAAGACACATGTCTTCTTAGAGTTTCAACACAAATATGAAATGAGACACATATCCTCATGATCCCATGATCTTCTCCACTCGAATTCAAATTTGGTTTTGGGAGGCCACATAAGGGACTTTTAGAAACTTCCTTTTGACCTACACATGTCAACAATCCCATCCCACTTGTTAGGTATAAGCATATGCACATAATTTTCTAATTTTTAACCATAAATTCACTTTAAAATGCTAAAAATTAATAAAGTTTGGAAAAACATAAACGTGACCCAATAATGATAATGGTGAAGTAAATGTAATGAAATGGAGGTAAATGTAATGAAATAGAGGTGGAGTGAAGGTGACAATATGGAAATATAAGTGAAAATGTAATTGAAGTGAATGACAATTTCAAGGCCCAACATACCCCCCAACTAAACCTATTACACATCCTCATGCAATCTATTATATTAATTCTTTTTTATCCTTGAGCTTTGGCTTAACTTTCCATGATATCATTTCATAACTTCATACTTCTGCAAAATCTTTTAGTTGAATTGCAACATGTTTGGTTCTTGTGTTACAATCATATTTTGTTGTTGCATTCATTTTTTATCTTTGAAATTTGCATAATGATAATTTGATTATTGTTGCAAATTATATATTTATTGGATTGCATCATAGTTGGTTCTTGTGTGACAAACATGATTGTGTTTGTATCGAATTAGCTTTTTTAGTACTTGTGACATGCCTATGCTCAGAACAATAATGTAATAGTTAATATCTTTTAAAAGTATGTGGGCTTTTGAATGTTATATGAATATGGAAAAATATGAATAGGAATGTATCCCCCCCCAACTGATGATATTGGAAATTTTATGGGATGAGGAAGAGAAATGTTTTTTTCCAAAAATTATCATTCTAGCTTTTCAAGGAATTTTATGGTAAAAAGATAGAAAGTGGCATACCATAATTTACCCTTCAAAAATGGATGAGCTGCATGTGTGGTGGCTGCAAAATTCTGATCATAATCTTCTTCAGGTGGCTAGACAAGTCATGGAGAAAAGAGTCATGATGACTTTTTATTTTCTTTTACTAAAACTTGTTGAATCTACTACAGAATAGTGTTGATTTTGCTGCTTCCATCTGATTCTGCAGCTATTATTTGATTCTGTAGTTGTCATCTAATTTTGCAGCAGTTGTCTCATTCCATAGCTGCTATCTGGTTATGCAGCTGTTGTCTGATTCCGTAGTTGCCATCTGGTTCTGTAGCTGCATTCTTCTACATTTGCTCCAAAATGCTAAAAGTGATAGTTTTCATGTCTTCAAAACTCATTCGCACAATTCCTGCTCTGTGAATAAATGTTCTGATGTCAAACATAACAAGAAATTGTTAACTTAGTGTCCATTAATGGATGCCACTAGTTAACACGAGAACTCTCATCATTGATGAAAATGAGAGTCAAGATGTCCAAACGCATCTTGCTAAGTACAAATAATTTTGTCGTTGTCGAGTATTTAGAAGATCCAATGAACAAGGGACATTGATATATTCCCATTGTTTGTTGGCATGAGGACTTGTCATTAAGGCATGCAAGCCTCAAGGTGTTTTTGCAAGGATTTTAGACTCAAAGGACTATGGATTCAATAAATTATATTGAAGCAAGGTTTATTTGCGAAATGAAAAAGGATGGGAAAGAAAAAATGAAAATGGAAGATGACAATGGGAAATAGGCATGTAAGTGAGCTTCTTGCTTTTATTTGTGGGTCAAGCAAAAAGTGTATGTGAATAAAGGAAAATGAACAACTAACTCTTACTAGGAAAAATCACTGTGGCTTGCTTTGAATTGCTTGGTTGCATTTATAATTCGAAAGGGAGGAAAGGTAATCGTTTTGGTGGATATGGAAATGGACTTGTTCTTATGTTTCTCATGGAATCAATCCTTTGAAGACCAATTACGCGCACAATTAGTTTTCTTCAATGATCATTCGGTTATCCCAAACTTGCAAAAAAACTTGACATAAAGAACATAAGTGTGTTCAAAAAGAGATGATGAGTTCCTTTTTTATTCTTACAAAAAATGTCAAATGAAATAGAATAAGGAAAATCAAAAGTGTTATATTCAATCAAATTCATGATATCGATAACAATCCCTTTTTAAGAAATAACCATGAAATTTAAATTAACTCCTTGTTGTCGGATGACTTCATGCAGTGTGCTCAGTAAAACAATTGGCATCACAAAGATTTGTTGTCCTATGCAAGTTAAAACTTCATAGAACAATACATAGCAATAATATTAATGCCAAATGTTCATAAATCATCTAAATATTTTTTTAATTGTCCCACAAGTCATTATTGAATCGTCATCTGTGCTGCAAAAATAACATGTTGTCAAAAACATTTGAAGTGGAAAAGAAATGAAAAAGTACTTGTACAAAAAAAATATTTCAATCAAATTTTACAAGTACTTTTCATTTTTATAAATTGCTTCAAAAAAGTTGATTGCATCATTGCAAACTTTTTTTTCTTTTTTTTGTGTAAATTTTCTTTATCAAAAAGAAATTATAGTAAAGACAATGATCTTTTTTTTATTTTTTATTTTTAATCATGAGACACATAGGGAATGAGACACATATGTGTCTAAAATCAAATTTATTGAATCATATTTGACTCTTAGACCTCATGCCATGTTTTGCAAAGTTTGTTATTCTCTTGGATTTTTATGCTTTCAACTTGCCATGTTAAAACAATTCAAAACAAATTGTTTTTCCCTAACACAATCTGCAAAATGAAGCTCTGAAGAACCCTAAATTTCTCACAAATGGTTACGGATCTAAGGGAATGGTTTTTGTGTTATTAGATTCATCTAGTTCCCAAAAAAAACCATGTCCCATTGTTTTCATATTCACTCTGGTTTGCTCAGAAAAATCATTTAAATATCGGGTGTCAAGACATTTTACGCTTTCTGGCAATTACGTTTTCTACAAAAATCAATTTCGGATTTCTCCTAAATGGTTGCAAAATCTAGGAAATTATTCACAAGTTACTTAATTTCCCCCATTATAGAGAACACCCATGTCTCATTTTTTCATATTCACTCTGGTTTTGTCAGAATTTGCATTTTAAAATCGTTTTTTTATGCTATTGCATTTTCTAGAAATGTTCCCATGATTTTTTATTTGCAGGTTTTGAAAGTTGGGCTTCTGGTTGAGTGGATGTATTCTAGCAAAGGAAAAGAGAAGATCTAACTATACTCAAAATCTAGAATGAGATAAAATATGGGACAATGCTTTGAAATAATCTAACCGCATCATTTTTGTAATCCCGCAGAAAACTCTTCCATTACAGAGGTAAGGATTTTTGCACATGGATTTGCACGTCTTACAGTAGCTAAATAATTTTTATGATATACTAGCAAAAAAAATTCTTTTCTTGATCCTCCAGGTCACACGAAGTGCAAAAGGAGAGCATACTTGAGAGATTTATATTGTTAGCATAGTCAAAATTTTATGAATCGATTCCTCTATAAATTTTGCAAAAATAAAATGAAAAGGCTTGATCTCATACCTTAAATTATCGTTTGTGATCTTCACTTGCGCTCTTTGTTCTCAACCATTTGTTTTATTGTAAATTTTTCCTACCAAGGGTTAGTAGATGGGTGGTTCTTACTGTACCATAAAACATCAAATTTATTCTAAAAACTATAAAAATTTATTTTTTATTCTTCCTATCTATCTAATTTTTCTAAAGTATATTCATGCTTCCAATGAAGCCATTTACGGATTAGATTTTTTAAAATGCTCATATCCCAACTTGAAAAATGTACCTGATTATTTATAAGGATATGCGAAATCGACTTGACCTTTCGATTTGCCACAAAGATCTCTTGAAGAATGGATGAATATTGTGGCATAACAAATTTTTGATACCATTCCTTAATGTAGTCTTTGGATTACATTCTAGACCCTTTGTCCATAAATGGTTAGTAAAAACAAAAACAAATAAATTACACTTTAAACTAAAAGCTAGATCCTATGCACACTTCCTAGACAACGATGCCAAAATGTTGGGGCAAAGTGATTGGTTGTCATTTAATTTGTCAACCCAGGGGTTTCAGAAACTTATGAAGCATGCATGCACTATATGTGCTAGAAATGGTTCTTTAGTTTAGATCAATCTAACTACAAAATAACGAAAACCAATTCATCTAATCTATGAAATCAAATAATGAAAATGATTTTCAACTAACTTGTGAAATCAAAAACGGCTAATGTATACTTAGTTACTCCAGCATTCAATTATGAAGTGTTACCTTCTTGAGATGATGTGTAAGCAACTATTTAAACTTTAACTTCTGATGTCCTAGAAAAGCAAGTAAAGTTTGTAGAAAATAACTCAGTAATTGCATGTATTAAATATTCAACCATTTAATCTTGAAATATGATTAAATCAATTTCTTAAAATGTTCTTTAAGAATATCAGTTAATGAAATTAAATGAGGATCTTAAAAGAAAATATAGAAGCATGAAAAAGTAAAGCTCAATGACCGCATAGGTTGAACATTCAATCACCCAATTTGAAATCACCTTCTTGGCCTGATCTTTTATTCAATTATACAATGAATTGGTAGTTTGATCTAATAAAGTAAATAACAGAACATAAAAGGAAACTAAATAACTATGAGCCATTGCCTTAAACTTAATCCAATTAGAAAATACATAAATCTTCCCTATTGAAATGTTTTTAGAAAAACAAATATTACACATTCATTCTAAAACTAATACTAAGAAAGCAAATGAACTTTAATCTATAAAGGCAATTAAACCTCACACATTTTAGGTAGCTAATCTAAAAGTGTGAGAGATGGTAAATTGAGATGCTCCATATGTAAGCAAAACCAACTCAAAATGAAGGAACATTCATGAGTAAGGTGCCACAATCTAATTCTGTATTCAAAGCTTGAGAACAACTCCAATTTTACACATGAAAATGATAGGAGAAAACTTTCCCTATTTATAAAAAAAGATCAGAAACTATCTCATTAATGAGATTCCATGAATCTCTCCCCATATCTCTAGAGTTGCAATCAAAATAGGAAATGATAAGGCACATGTCTTCTTAGGGTTTCAATACAAATAGGAAATGAGACACATATCCTCATGATCCCATGATCTTCTCCACTTAAATTCAAATTTGGTTTTGGGAGGCCACATAAGGCTCTTTTAGAAGCTTCCTTTTGACCTACACATGTCAACAATCTCATCCCACTTGTTAGGTATAAGCATATGCATATTATTTTCTAATTTTTAACCATAAATTCACTTAAAAATTCTAAGAATTAATAAAGTTTGGAAAACATAAATGTGACCCAATAATGATAATGGTAAAGTAAATGTAATGAAATGGAGGTAAATGTAATGAAATAGAGGTGAAGTGAAGGTGACAATATGGAAATATAAGTGAAAATGTAATGGAAGTGAATGACAAATTCAAGGCCCAACAACTAGCTCCAAACATCTATGTTCTTTTTCGCTCTTTGTACAACTGGAACTCTCTTTTTAGAAGGTGACAACATTGGCTCCACCTAGGGATGGGCCATTGGATTCTAATGCATTGAGAACCTGCAGATTGTGAACTTCTATTTTGGGCATGGAGCCTTTTCTAAACAAATGATAATTTCGTGAAAGTGTAATTTTCAACAGAAACTAGAAATTTCATATAATAATTACAATACACACACCGATATTTAAAATGGGTGCAAGACAGGTACCTCTAACTCTGGAAATAGAGTTTGAGGGACTGACCATTTACTGGCAGCTCCAACAATTCAACGTCCATATTTTCAAGCAAGTATGTATTATTTCCTTTCTCTTCTGAAATTTTGAAGGGGCCAAACCAAAGTGGATCAAATTTTTCGTGTTTTCCTTTTTCTTCCTGTCAGATGTCCCATCAGAGAACTAAATATCCTAGTTGAAGAGGTCAATCCTTTTCCTTCTTTTCAAATAGGGATTTCATCTTCTGTTGGTAAGTTACCAATTTAGCCCCCACCTGTTCTCTATTTTCATGAAGTTCGATGAGTTGGTTTATCCTTCATGTCAAGGCACTTGGATCTTCCTCAACTTCCTATAGTAACTTTTCCACTGGCATTGCTAATTGGATTGGGAAGATTGTAGTCTTTCCAAACACTAGCTCGAAAGGAGATTTTCTAGTTGATAATTTAGGAGTTATTGGGTTAGCGCAGAGGGAAAACTTCAATTGGTTGTCTCGGTTCCTCTGATTCTTGGTGATAGTATTCTTCAACACTCTCACCACAATTTTGTTTGAGTACTCGGCTAAGATGTTACCTTGAGGATAGTAGGTAGTAGAGTTCCTGATGATGATATTGAATTTCTGATAGAAGCTGATGAATTTTGCAGATTTTAAGACTTGAGCATTTCTAGTGATGATTTTGATAGGGAAAACCAAGCGAGATAATATGTTCTCCTCCATAAAATTGATTACCACTGAGTCTGTGACATTTCTAGCTGGGATGACCTCTACCCACTTGGTGAAATAATTTGTGGCCATTAATATGCACTTGTCTTGGCCACTAGAAGGTGGGTTTATTTATCCTTTGAAATCTAGTCGCCACTGTCTGAAGGGTTCTTCCACATTCACTGGAATCATGGGGAGAGGAGAAATATTTTGTTTCTCGGCAAGCACTTGGCACTTCTAACATGATATGACCTGGGAATGAACATTTCCAAATAGTATAGGCTAGTAGAATCTGGCCTTGAGGATTTTGTGAGTTGTGGCCTTCCAGCTGTAATGACCTCCATAAACTCCTCCATGAAATTCCTCAATCACTTTATGAGTTTCGCTTTATACCAAACATAACAACAAAAATCCCACTAGGTCCTTCTAGTAGGGTTAACCATTGGATATGATATACTTTTGAGCTCGCAGTTTGAGAGTTATGTATTTGGATTTATTCACCACTTATGGGCACCTCAAGAATAAGAGATAATGGATGATATTATTATACCAAGGTGATCCCTCATATTTAGCATAGATATTTTCCTTTGATGTTTTAATCTCATTCTGTCTTCCTCTATTATCAGGTTTATCCCTAAATCTTATTGATTAGATTCTAATAGAACCTTGCCCAACCCTTGAACTTTTATGAGCTTAGTAGGTGTTGGGATGGGGTCCCCTGGGTCAATTTTGGGGTTAAGATAACCCAAGTTTTGGTACATTTTTTTGTAAATAATGTAAAGTCCCACGATTTGTGGATGCAAAGCACATTGATGACTAGGAGTCAAAGGGCCCCTTATTTAATGTAAATTTTGAGTCAGTTTTGATAATGGCCCATGGTCCGTGGACCATGGCATTGTATGAAAAAGGCTACAAATAAGTGTGTTTTAGAGAGTCTAAGGCATGTTTTGACAGTAATTGATGATGGACGAGTTGTGATAGTGAGAAGAGGTGGGCTAGATAGAAGAGAAGAGGCTCTACAGCTGAGTGTAGAGAGGCCTAGGTAGAGTCTGCAACTGAGTGCGCGGGCCCTTGCAACTGTGTGCACAGGGTAGTTTTCAGTATGTAACCTTGAATTGAAGGTAAATAAAGACAGTTTCTGAAGAATTCTTGCGTATTTCTATTATTTCTGTTAATGCTATATGTTGTCGATGAATAATGTGTTTTATGAAATATTGATTGAATGTGGTGCGATTCTCTTGAATAAGTATTAATGATGTACACAATGCATGTTTAAGTATTTTCGCAAAGGCTCTAATGAATTCTCTGATGCTTACTAATATTTTAAGTAAATCTACGCAAACACTAATTTGGGACTGCTCTCTAATGCACATAAGTAGATAGATTGACTGTTAAAGGTCTGCAAAGACTGATCGTAGACCTTCGTGAAGGTATGAATGCCATTCTAACAGACTTGCAGTAGTGTGCCCTGAGAGTGCATCAACCTACGTGAAGGAAGATTTGAGGTGTTGGAATACATCACACTAGTCTCTGCATGTAGAAAATTGGTTCTTGCATCCCCCCATACTACTTCGAGTGAGACTGAATTCTATGCTTCCCAGGTTGTTTCTGAAAGGGCCAGTAGTGTAGGGATTTGTTGGTTTGTGCAACTAACTATCAACCCGGGTCAGGACCCCTTAAGCCAACAAATGGTTCCGTTGTCGGGATTGGGATCTTCTTGAAAGAGATGTTTGATGTGACATCATTGGAATCTGACCAAGAATGAAATTGAAAAGTGGTTGGATTAGAGGATTAATGAGTTCACGGCGTAAGAAAATAGGAACTTGTGCCTGTCAAAGGAAGAGTGGTTGAAAAGGTATCTGTATATGGGGATACACGAGACCTTCTTCTGCATATTCCCCATTGAATTGTATGAGTGGTTGGCTAAATTGACAGATAGCCAAGGAAGGTGGAAGATCGATAATACAATAGTGTGGACTACAAAATTAGTGCTACGATTAGAATCCTCTGAAAATAAGATCGCGTGGGTTGTCGATCACTGGCTCGATCAAATTATAGAAGGATTTTTCACAGAATTTGTTGTTGATACCTTAGTCAGCTATAGTGAAGCGAAGTGGCGATTTTTCAAAGGACCGCAAGGTAAGTGCCTAAGGTCATTGAATACCTGGATTAAAATGTTGTTATGTGAAAACAGGTGATGCCATTTCCTTGATATTCAAAGCTACCTGAAGTGGATGAATCTTTAGAAATTGCGAAGGATCACAACTGAAGTGTAGTCCATTGATTGGACCTCCTTTAAGTGATGACGAAGGGGTGGAGCAGACTCTGTCATGAAGTGTTGTTCAGCTAATCACTCAGAGAATTCCTTGAGTAAATCATCCATCCACTCCACCACCACCTTAACCTCCATCGCATATACCTTTGCCTACACCTCCACCTACACCACAACCATTCAACATGGCGAACGCGATGAAGCTGCTGATTTTCAAGGGCATAGGAAGTGAAGATACAGAGCAGTTCTGGTTTGTTAAGAATGTTGTATGTAAAATGCAATAGATTACTGATGACAATATAAAGAAGGCACAGTTAGTTACCACTCTGCAGGATCGCGTGCTAACTTTGTATATTAAGCATTGTTTTGATAATCCTCTTGCATTGGTAGGAGAGACTAAGGTGGATTTGAATAAGGATTTTAGTGAGCCTAATTTTGAATCACAGTCAGTAATTGGATTCAATGAAATCATGATGAGGGTCTATGAGATGCCTTGGGAATTAGATCAGAGGTTGAAGTGTCAGATTTGAGAAGCTAACATGCAGCTCACAAATAATCAGCATTGCGAATGCTTTATAGCTTCACTTCTGCCCCACCTGAGAAGTTCTCTGTCACAAAAAAAGATAGGAACACAAGAGGAAGCCTTGGAGATAGTGATGAGGTTGCATCACCTATTTAGGTTGCAACCTTGGGGAAAGAACAGATCCACTCTTAGTTATAGAGCCTACACCTATAATTATCGAGTTTGAAGAAAGACAAAGAGACTAAACCTGAAGTGCACGCGGAAGTGTGGTGTCTGAAGTACAAGAGCTAGGGGAAAGATAAAGACCACTGTCCCTTGTACTTGAATTATATTATAGGAGGGGGACCAATTCCCCTGAAGCTAGAAGCCCCAACAAGGCCGAGTGTGGGGGTTGTGCTATGGTGTGCTATTTATTAGGTTACTGGACAAAATGCAATGGATAATTACCGTTTGCTTCAAAAGTTCATTAAGACACCTCAATAGTTGTTCTGTAACTTCTGCAAGTTTGTGGGCCACGATAAGAACCACTATCGAAGCTATGAGCTAATGATGGAAAGAACACTTACATAACAGATGGAAGTAGAAACTCGACCTCCAGAGCAGGGTATCGGAGGAGTGCATGGAGGTTATCTGGGACGTGGACGAGGTTGAGGAGGAGGAGGTCATAGTAGAGGTTGTGGTCAGATCATCTACTACAACTGTAGATAGCAAGGGCACTATGCATGAGAATATCAAAATCAGACATGCCCATCATGTCAATATTGTAGCGAGTTTGACCATACTATAGAAGTGAGCCTGGTACTGATAGCTAAGATGCAAGAAAAGAAAGCACAGCCTCAATAGCCTACGCATAACTTATAAATGATGAGATTTGAGAGCTACGAGAAGGATCAAAGTGTGAATATAATGCTAAGAAGTGGAATAACGACTAGAAATGATAAAGGTAAATAGCTTGAAGAGGATGGATGGGTCTGTAAGGACCAAGAGAAGGAAGTTGGTTTTGGTCTAAATGGGGCCAAGGAAACATTTATGGAAGCCAAGAAAAGCTTCCCTGAAGCCTCAACCTCGGGAAGCCAAGACAATGTGCAAGAAAGCAGTGTGCCTACAGAGGTTGATCCCTCCGTGCTTACTACATTTTTGGAGACCTGCATAAAACTGTTGCATGATTGCAAAAATGTGAAATGCCTATAGGAATTAATAAACAAATGTGCCAACAAAGAGAAGGTCCCTGATGGACACCGAGTGGTCAGAGAAATCAGTAAACATAAGGAAAAAATGGGGCATGAGATGAGGCTCATCGTGTAGATAAGTGATTTTGAAATGGACCAGGTCATTTTGGATCTGGGGTCTGATGTGAACGTATTACCGAAATAGACCTGGGAAAGAATGGGGAGACCTATGTGATAGTGATCTCCAATTCAGTTCAGAATGGCGAACCAACAAAAAATCATCCCCATGGGCGATTATATGAAGCCATAGTTGATATAGAAGGTGCAAGTGCGATTACTAACTTTGAGGTAAGAGAGATCATTGATGACAGTAATCCAGACGCCGCGCTCCTCAAAATTGACTGGGACATTGATATGAATAGGGTCATCAATTTGAAGAAGAGGACAATGTCGTTTAAAAGGAAATCACTTCAGGTTGTAGTATTCTTGGACCCTATAGAAGGGGCATGCTATACTGAACTAGTCCGTGATTATGAAGAAAGAGAGCATGAACTGGATCATATATAAAAATAATAGTGCGAGACTAGGACTGGATCAATTTGATGGTTGATGGATGGATTGCATGGGATTGGGAGAGTTCCTGCACCACTGATTCAGATGAGGAGTTTGAGCATTGGAAAAATTGTTTGCATGAAGTATCTACACTGCGAAGCAATATGATGATGAAATCATTGCATTGTGTCTCATCGGAGGTAAGGAAACTACTCTATTATGATGGTTTAACGGACATAGATAAGCTTTTGGATGAATTCGAGTGTGAAGTCCCTAAGGATCATTACTTCCAAGCATTACATTTGGCATTGTGTGCTATGCCCACATGATGGTGGGGTATGTATAAAGATAGTTTTGATAGATGGAGACATTATAGAAGAATGATGAGGTTACGGATTGGGATTCCTAACACGAGATTGAATAAGAAATATAACGGAAGGGATGATCGATGCAGTCACCTAGAAAAATTGACTAAAGCATGGGGGACAAAACCACAGCCAGAGTGGGTACAACCGTACTTTGGATACAATTCTCATGAACTGGTATCTAGAAATGGAGCTCTGCTATGGCACCGCAGAGTGGGATATATTGAGGGAAGGGTTCTTATTGACCTTCAGCTTTGAAGACAACTTCACAAGCATTGATGATGCTCTAGAAGAGATGAAGGAAGTTATCTTCGGAATGCCACAAGAACCTATGGAATGGACCCAACCAGATTGGATCACCTAGCTGTGCCATGCGCTAGAATGTTATAATGTGACCGCTCAAGAGGAAGACGAAGATCCAAGAAACATTAATCCATATTAGTGCGCAATATGTAATCCATCTTAGGCAGCGAGTAGTTGTTTTTCAACGATGCCCTATTAGGGTTATGAAAATCTACACATAACCTTATTTCTCCATTTTTTTTTCTAACTGGGACCAATTTGGCCACCCACTCCGAGTACATTAAAGGCACTATGATTTTAGCTTGTAGAAGTTTCCTCGCTTCTTTTTCAATGGAGGGAGTAAGAGTGGATTAACCTGCATGATTTTTGGCTTGCATGGTTTTATTAGACTCTTTAAAGGAATCTTATTCTCTATGATGTTAGTATCAAATAATTTTATTCCACTCTTTAAAGGAATCTTATGTTGTATGATGTTGATATCAAATTGTTTTAAGTCCTCATAAGACCAAGAGAAAACATCCTTATAGATTTTGAAGAGATTTAAATACCTTTTTTATATTATGAGGGTATTCCTTTTGATAGTGTGTCCATTTGGGGTTCATCCTCTGAGTCAATATTGCAATCTTCTACTTGTTCATCCATCTCTGGAGTCATTGGTTTGGAGGCTACATCATCCTTGTTAAATAATCTTTCTAGTGGGACTATCCCATGAGGAATGTTATTTCCTTTTAGTTGTAGAATTCTATGTCCAGCCATTGTGTCTTCCCACGAAGTGGGTTCTTGGCCTGCATCTTTTTCCTCTCCTTAATCAATGGTTGAGTTAGCGAACTCCCCAACAACTTCTATAAATCGTTTGATCTTCTCATCGTCCTCAAATACCTGCCAGTGCTTGACATTATCAAGTATAGAGAGTTTGTATCTAACCTCCATATCATACCTGAAATGCAAATTTTGAGGGGGTTTGAAATTGCTTGCTGCTATAGCAAGGGAATCAACCATTATGTTTCCTTTTCTGGGAAGAAATTGGATATTAAAGGCCAAGAAGAAGTTATCAATAAAATCCCACACTTCATTTTGGTAAGTCCTTAATCTCAGGTGTTTAGCCTGGCACTGATTTTGGATCTACTTTATAATCAGCTCGAAGTCTCTATGTATAGTTAAGCATTCAATATTCATATTCCTTGTTGTTTATAACGCAAGGAGAAATGCTTCATACTCTCCCATGTTTTTGGTTACCTCAAACTCCATCTTGAATGAGAGAAGTATCAAGATACCCTCAAGACTTACCAACAATACTCCTGCTCCATTTCCCTCTTTGGAATTCGCTCCATCAAAGTATAATTTCCATAATTTGTTTTTATCGCGTGTTGGTTTTCTAATGGAATTTTTAGGATGTACTTGCATTCTTCATAGCATGGTTTCATCATCTTCTAGGAACAGGAAAGAGAGTTCACTTTCTTTTCCATACACATGAGAATTTTTAGAACCTTCAGCTGGGGTCACATTTTTTACAAATCTAAACTTTCTATGCAACCTCCTTTCTTTGCCTCCAAAAGTGGGAATAATGGCATAAGTTAGATCTAATTTGATAGAGCCCCCCACCTTGGAACCCCAAGACCTAGATAGGAGCATGTTGAGTCAAGGGGGCATATTTTCCACTACTATATCCATCATTATGCTCTTAACAGGGATCTGATCCAGGTCTACCTCTAGATCTTTTATCATTCCCAAGAATTTGACCCTCTTAGAGACAAAGGAGTATAGGTCCTTGTAGGGCTTGGTGATTTAAAAGCCAAGTTGTTCCATCACAGCTAAGGGAATAAGGTTATGTGAGGCTCTAGAGTCCAACATGCAGTTATGCAATAAGAAGTCATGAATTCGCAGGGAGACATAGAAGGGTGTAGTGGAATGATCGAGTTCTTGAACATGAGGCCCAAAAACAACCATTGGTCTTTCTTCTTGAAGGTTTAAATAGTCATGGGTAGGTATTGAGGTGGATGGAAGCATGAACTAAGATACTTGGGCATTATAATTGGGTTGCTTTAGAAGTTCAATTAAAGGAACATGAATCTTTACCTTTTCGCGTTCCTTCTGAAGATTGAATGCAAGTTGGCCCTTTTCTACACCTCCTGAATATGCTTTTGTTTCCTTATCACTAGTAGCTTTTACCATAATAGGTGCCTTATTTTCTTTGTGCTCCTTAGAGTTATTGCATTCCCTATTTGAGGATACTTTTATCTTGGATGAGTCCAGATTCAACTTACCTTTCCCTTTATCTAGCACTAGGGGAATATCTTGTGGAGTAGTTCCCTCTTGTTGTTCTGATTCCCTTGACCTCTTTCTTGAAGATCTTAGATCATACTTTCAGTGTAATTGTGCTTGCATGAAATTGACAAATTGTTTATAATAATCACATATATCCTCCTCATTTGCTACTACTTCTCTATCATGACTCGTCTCCTGGTGAGCCATCTTTTCATTTTCTTCTTCAGAGAAAGAGGAGTACAAGTTTCCCTACATCTCATGTCTATCTGATGGTTTTTTGTTGGGATCATCTTCTAATATAAAGGATGAGGAATCTGATGAAGTTGTTCCTTTATTTCCCTTGGAAGTATCTGCAATGGTGACCTTCTGTACTATGGGTTATAACCTCAGTTGTTACCTTGAGCATTTGGTTTCGGAAGACTCTTGTTCTCCATCTCAAATTTCACCACCTTATGTGATAAACCCTTGATGATTTTATCCATTTCTTCCCACTTTAGATTTGGTAATTATTTAGCTTGACCAGAGGAGGATGTTTCTTCTTTCCCCCTTTTCTTCTTAGTAGGTTCATACTTACCTCTTGACTTCCCTGCCTAGGTGAAATTTTATTCTACCTCTAGAGAATCAACTTGGAGTTGATCCAAAGTGTGAGACTTCCTTTCTCTTAGGGTAAAAGCAAATTCGAATTCGAAGGTTCCCACAAAAACTACACGAGAAACAACTTGAGGAGGCTTTATCTCACTAGGTAGGTTATTATGCTGCTTATTGAACCTTTTTATGAATTCTGAAATATCCTCTTCTAGATTCTTTCTTATAGCATTGAACTCTATGAGGACATACTCATGATTTCTCTTTTGACCCCACTTTTGTGTGAAAGCGTTTTCGAGTTCCAATTGTTCTACATTTATATTCTCAACAAAAGCATATAAGGTTTCAATGTGTATTTGTGCAGTCTTTTCATCCTCCCCATTGGATCTAGGAAAAATATTTAGGTAGTCCTCAGGCATAGAACTTACGGGATGAGGTAAATCAAGTGGGCCATATTTATTCAATAAAAAACCTGGAACAACCATCTAAATTAATGGAGGGGGCGTGAGATTTTCTGGAGAAAATTGGGCCAAAACCATAGTGGTTGGAGCAGCTAGACTGAGAGCAGGGTATGTAACGATCTTAGGAGTAAAGTATGAGTAGTGAATGATAGCGGTTGGTAGCTAGATGAGGAAGCTTCAAAGGGTGATGAGAAAATAGCATAGGTAGTAGGAGTTTTATCCATCTAGGATCTTCTGAAAATTAATTTCTTTTGCTGAGATATAGATGGGGTTTTCTGCTGAGAGGTATTTGAGTGAGTGTGAGGCTTTCTAAAATCTAGTATGATAAATGATAATGGGATTTGTGGTGTCGCCAAGGTGGTGAGGATGCAATAAAAACGTATTTTCTCACCTATACAAGGAGTACTTAATTTTTCATATCCCAGGGGAAAAATCCTTTAATAAGTTCCTCAGCAATGGTGCCAAAAGATGTTGTCACTTCTAGAAACAACCTCAGATTTCTTACAAGATGAGTTCCTAGAACATCTAGATTTTGGGTGTCTCATATGATTCTTAGGAAACTGGAGACATCCCATATATTTTTGTATAATATATTCAAAATATATAATAAACAACATGGGTTGGTTCATTCATCTAAAGTCATAAGCTATGTATTTCTGGTACTTCTTCACATATACTACTCACAGAAATATATGTATAAATGAGTGGAGGCCAAGTAGTTCAAGGACCTATAGTTTAATAAGATTTGGAAGAGCAATGAGAGATGATAAGGAGATAGAGTAAGTAATCACATAGAGCTTGAAGTGTCAGGAATTCTTGACTTATCACATAGAGTTTGAAGCCTCTAAAATTCTACACTTATCTGAGTTAAAGGTAGATGTAATGGATGCAAGATTACGGGTGCGATGATTCATGGAGTGCAATTTTAAAGATATGATATCAAAGATCCATACAAGCACATGCATTAACAAGTCAATACAAATGAATATGTAAGAACATAAGAAAGATTTGTAGCAACTATGATTACATGGATTCAGACAGGAAACATGAACATAATGGAATTTAATAGAGGGATAACATATTGTAGTACTCGAAGGAGGAATCACCACCATTTCCTTAATATTATGAAAGATGCATATCATAAAGTCATACAATCTTGAAATAACACGTAGTTCTTTATTTAGGATTCTGAACCACTATGAAGTGTTGCTTCCCACTATTTATCTAGAGAGGGGATCATTGAATAGTAATTAAAATAAAATATATTCAGCCAAGCCTTAGCTATCAAATCAATTAGTTGTCTCAGCCTGGGATGGCTTTGTGGCCCAAAAATCACTACAAAGGAATAATTTCTTGATTAAATGATTAACACATTACATGATTAAAAAACATGTTAACAATTAGATGGAAATGCCAAAAAAATCTGTTCATGCCCATCCCTCGGATTTCCTTTTCTCAGGTTTTTTCCTTGCCCATAATCTGGCCACCTGTGTCACTCATTTGATTCTCATTGCTTCTACCTTTACTGCTCGAATTGTTCATTCATCAATACTGGGAGTGGTCAACTATCATTTTAATGTCGTAGTACAGAAGTAGAGGACACTTGGGTGATACTTCGTCTTCCCCCTGCATGGAGCACCATGCTAGATCATCAAGTCCTCCCAAGTTTCCATTTCTTCATTTACTCTATATTTATTTTGATGACTATGTTGCTGGATATACACCGAAAAATACCCTAACCATCCCACTGAGTGGAAGAGAAATAGATATTTTAATGTTCATTCATCCAGGCCATTGATCTGGGCCTATTCAATCTGGGTCATTGATCTGGTCCTGTTGGTATCACAATCACAATACAGGAGAGGGCCTTTTTACCATATTTCATAGTTCTTGTTGATTATCTGGACGTGAAACTTCAATAATGCATGATACATAAAATATCGCATTTGGGAGGGTTCTCACACATCGCATTTGCAATTTGGAAGGGACTTTGGTGGAGGAGGGACTTTGACTTGTGTGATCCCTAATTGCGATATCCAATTAGCAGTGGAAGGAATTATTACAATTGGAGAGCGGAGGAAATATCACAATTGGAAAGGTTGAGAAGGGACTTACGGTATGATAATTGTTGGAGAACTTTTGTGATATGCGATATCGATAGAGGAGGGACTTTATCACAATCGGTGAGAAGGAGTTGTGACGGGACTTGGATATGGCAATCAGTGGAGAACTTTTGTGATATGCGATATCAGCGGAGGAGGGATTGTATCGCAATCGGAAAATTTTAAAAGGAAGATGGGTAGATATGTATCACAAAAAGGGAAGGGGCTAATAGTGATTATAGTTTGTGGGTCCCACCGCTTAAAAATGGTTTCATCATGATTTCTAAATGTTTTAAAACATTTCAAAGGGGAATGGGAAACATGACTAGAGTGGGATATACAAATGAATTTTGGCTAGCGTTAAAAATGGGTCACTGTAGCTAGAGTTTAAAAAACAAAGTGAAAAATGGGGTTTGTGAAACAAATGGTTTTTAGAGAATATGGAAAGATCTCCATAATAATATAAACTAGACCTATTCTTCCTCCTTTAATCTCCAATTTGAAAAGCACAACAACCTCTTTCAAGAAAGTGGAAGATAGATGCAAATGATTAATCAAACAAAATATCATTTCTAGGGTTTATCATGGACAACATATGGCTTGGAGGCTAGCTCCAAACATCTCTATTCTTTTTCCCTCCTTGTACAACTGGAACTCTCTTTTCAGAAGGTGAAAACAATACTGATGACAAGGATAATACAACACCACACAACAAGTCCAATGCATTTGATAGAGGAAAGGTGTTTCAGTCTGAAGATCATAACAAGGGTAGTGGAAAGAAACATTTACAGTGTTGGACTTGTGGCAATGATCATCTTAGGAGACATTGTGCACAACATCAGGGTGTCGGATCATATATTTACAGTGCTTAGAAGGCACAAAAAATGGGGAATGTTGGAAAGAGTATTCCTCATATTTATGCAACATTCGAAAATAGGTAGGTTGATCATCAAACATCTATTATAGATATATTCGGTAAGGTTTGTGGTCAAGTTGTTTCTACCTTTATTGACCCTAGATATAACTATAGTTATATCAGTCTTGACCTGGTGGATAAGTGTGGTTTGAATAAACAAGTGTATGTAGAGTCTTGGTTAGTGAAATTGGCTACATTTACTAAAAGGAGATTTCATCAATAGGTAAGAGCTTGTGAATTTGAGTTGAACAATATGTCTACATCAATCCACATAAATGTGCCTTTTTTTGGATCATAAAATATGCTATTGGGTGTGGATTAGTTATACATTCATAGAACTAATATGGATTGTTATGAAAGGCTATCGAGTGCTTGGATGAAAATGGGGAATAGAGAATATTGCAGGGTAAGAAGAAGGCAACATCATTCTTAATGGTTACAACTATGCAGGAAAAGCATAGTTGGAGGAAAGCATGTGTATTGTTTGAAGTTCATATTTCTAGCGATAATGGTAAGGATGTTGAGGATGCTGAGTCCTTGAAGAGGTGCGCAGTTTTGTAACAATTTTGATATGTATTCCCATCAAGGATCTCAGAGTTACTGCCTCATAGGGAAGTGGAATTTTCTATTGATTTTATGCTAGGAGAAGCACCAACATCAAATGCACCATATAGGATGAGCACTCCAGAATTGATGGAGCTAAAGTTGTAGTTGAAGGAAATGCTTGAAAAGGGATACATTAGGCCAAGTGTGTTGCATTGGGGTGCACCAATATTGTTTGTAAAGAAGAAGATGGTACTCTTGTTGCTGAAGTTTTTGAGGTTGCCATCAAGTCCAAAGGGGGAGATTGTTGGCATTATGTTTCTAGTATGGTTATAGGTTACAGATGTTGTACTTGATGGCAACATCCATGGCAAGGGCTCTCAATATGATGAAAATTAAGAAGTACGCAGGAGAACAGTTCAGAAGATGCGTACCCACAGGTACGCTATGCAGGGACCGCGTCCAGACACACAGGTTACCCATTCATGAGGTGCGTACCCCCAGTGCACACACTTCAAGGCAGTAAAGCATGCACGCGTGGTTCCTTATGTTTAACCCTTGGTATTTAGCCGACGGAATTGTGTTATCATGGTTTTGGCCCGTGGTATTGTTTTATTTTATTATTATTATTGAGCCCCATGATCCTTGATTTGAGGAAGAGCTTGCCTATATAAAGCAAAGGTGATCATTTGGCTTAGTATGCTTTTGGGTTGAATATCTTAAGATCTGAAATATTTGGGTTATTGTTTCAAAAGGCTTGATCTATATGAAAGTGAAGTGTAAGGCAAATCTGTAAAGGGTGATCTCCCGAGCGCTTGATCAGATCTGGGCATCTGTCTAGCTGTAGCACAGTGGTGATCTGTGAATTTCAGCCCTAATCTGATGTACGCAGGTGTTTAATGGTGCCTCTGCGTAGGTACACAGAGAAGAAGAAGGATAAGTGCGTGGGTACGCAGGGGCGACAAAGGCGCAGTGTGTGGGTACGCTAAGGCGACGAAGGAGCAGTGCGTGGGTACGCAGAGCGACGGTGGTTCAGGTGCGTACAAACAGAAACAATACGTGGCACGATAGTATATTTGGGTGCGTGCCTTCAGTGAAGTACGCGGCGCGATAGTGTATTTGGGTGCGTACTGTACGCAGCTCAGTAGAAGAAGCAGTGCGTGGTCACACAGTACAGAAGAAGGAGCTCTGCGGGTATACGCAGAGTAGCAGAGGGTGAAGTGCGTAGCGACGCAGGCCAGTAAAAGGAAAACTGCGTATCTGACTTAAGATCTTCTGTTGACTGAATTTTTCTGTTGATAAGGTGTTCTGGGTTCAGTTCTGTTATTTTTATCTGGTTACTGCAGCTGACTGTAATTTATATGTACTTGATGATCATTTGATGTATATGGATCCAGTTTGAAAATTTATGAAAAGTGGTCCTTGTAAATAAGTAGGGGGTTGTAGCTCCCTTCCAGGTGAGACTGGAAAACGAGAGAGAGTTGTAGCTCTCTGCAGGTTGCAGCCTGCGTACTGGTAAAGGACTGCACCAGTACAAGACCATTGTAAAAGGAGTTTCTAGTTTGAAAGAAGATAGAGACATATTGCAGCAGGTGGTTTTCACCCACATTGGGTTTCCACCTTATATCTGGTGTTCTTTGATGTGACTGTCTATTTTTCTTGCTCATTATTTATGGTACTGATATGAAAAATAATTCAAAGTGTAAATAAGGAAGATTTGTTAAAAGAACTAGATAACCCCCCCCCCCCCCCCCTCTCAGTATTATTTTCAACAATTGACCCTAGATATAACTATATTTATATCAGTCCTGACCTGGTGGATAAGTGTGGTTTGAATAAACAAGTGTATGTAGAGTCTTGGTTAGTGAAATTGGCTACATTTACTAAAAGGAGATTTCATCAATAGGTAAGAGCTTTTGAATTTGAGTTGAACAATATGTCTACATCAATCCACATAAATGTGCCTTTTTTTGGATCATAAAATATGCTATTGGGTGTGGATTAGTTATACATTCATAGAACTAATATGGATTGTTATGAAAGGCTATCGAGTGCTTGGATGAAAATGGGGAATAGAGAATATTGTAGGGTAAGAAGAAGGCAACATCATTCTTAATGGTTACAACTATGCAGGAAAAGCATAGTTGGAGAAAAGGATGTGTATTGTTTGAAGTTCATATTTCTAGCGATAATGGTAAGGATGTTGAGGATGCTGAGTCCTTGAAGAGGTGCGCAGTTTTGTAACAATTTTGATATGTATTCCCATCAGGGATCTTAGAGTTACTGCCTCATAGGGAAGTGGAATTTTCTATTGATTTTATGCCAGGAGAAGCACCAACATCAAATGCACTGTATACGATGAGCACTCCAGAATTGATGGAGCTAAAGTTGTAGTTGAAGGAAATGCTTGAAAAGGGATACATTAGGCCAAGTGTCATTGGGGTGCACCAATATTGTTTGTAAAGAAGAAGGATGGTACTCTAAGGTTGTGCATTTATTATAGGTAGTTGAACAAGTTATGGATCAAGAACATGTATCCATTGTCAAGGATTGATTATTTTTTGACAAGTTGAAGTGAGCAACAATGTTCCTGAAGATTGACATGAGATCAGGATATCATTAGGTACACATCAAAGAAGAGGATATCTACAAGAATTCTTATTGGACTAGGGACGGACATTATGATTTTATAGTAGTTCATTTTGGTTTTACTAATGTTATAATTACTTTCATGTGTTTGATGAATAGTGTGTTTCTTCCTTATTCAGAGAAGTTTGTGATTTTATTCATTAATGACATATTGATATATTCTAAAAATGAGGAAGAGCATTTAGAACATCTAGAAAAAATGTCGAAATTACTAAGTGAACATTAATTGTATGCCAAACTTAGTAAATGTTTTTTCTTTTAGAAAAAGGTTCATTACTTGGGGTAGGTGGTTTCAAAGGATGGTATAACAGTGGACCCAAAAAAATCAAAGTTATCATGGAGCGGGAAACTCCTAGAATGTGGAGAAGATTAGATCTTTTATGGGATTAGTAGGTTATTAAAGGTGGTTCATCAAGAAATTATCATGGATTTCCTATCCTATTACATCCTTGCAGCAAAAAGGGAAGAAATTTGAATAGACAGAGGAATGTGTAGCTATTTTTGAGTAGTTGAAGAGGCTGCTTACAAATGATCTAGTTCTAAATATTGCAGATCCAGACAAAGAATTCGTGGTGTGCATAGATGATTCCAAGAGAGGACTTAGTGGAGTCCTAATGAAGGAAGGACAACTACTGCACTATGAGTGAAGGAAATTGAATGAGCACAAGCATAATTCTATGGCACATGATCTTGAGTTGGAACCAATCATCCATGCATTGTAGATGTGTAGGCATTATCTTCTTTGTAGGAGGTTCATATTGATGAGTGATCAAAATGGAGTGAGATGCTTATTTCACCAACCGAATCTGAATTCCAGACAAGCTAGGAGGTTGGCTACGATCATTGGCTTAACATTGTGATCAGGTACATTAAGGGAGAAGAGAATAGGGTTGTAGATTTTCTTAGAAGAAGAGTCTAGGTAAATCACATAGAAGTTGTGATTTCATATGCGACATATTTACAAGATTGGATCTTGTAGGGGGGGCCAATAGGATGACAGGAACTAGTAGCTTAAGCATAGGTTCAGCAGTAGCGTACATGTGAACATGATTTGGATTACCATATCGTGACAGATGGGTTGGTCAGATTTAGGGACAATATGTATGTGCTAGATAACAATGAACTCAAGAAGATTATCTTGAGGGAATTTCATATCAATCCATATTCAAGTCACCTGAGATATTAAAATACAATGAAAATAGTTAAGAAGTTCCATCATTGGCTGAATTTGAAGAAAGAGGTGGTAGAGTTTGTTGTGAGATGATTTTATTGTCAATAGGAAAAAGTAGAGTGTAAGCATCCAGGTGGTTTATCTCATCCAATTTTGATTCCATAGTGGAAATGGGAGGTAATTTCCGTGGATTTCATTATAGGTTTGTCGAGGACAGCTAGACAACATGATTCTATTATAGTTGTGGTTGACATGTTGACAAAGGTAACACACTTGATTCTAGTGAAGTCTACGAATTCAACTACTGAGGTAGCACACATCATCATTTAAAGAGAGATAGTGAGGTTGCATGGTATCCCTAGGAAAATTTTGTCAGATACAGATGCCAAGTTCACTTCCAGGTTTTTGAAAGAGTTATTTTAAGGTTTGGGGACAAATTTGGCCTTCAGTACAACTTATCATCTACAAGCAAATGGATAGACAAAGATGGTTAACAATATTTTGGATGACACGTGGTTAATTTATGTTATGCATCAGAAAAGAAAGTGAGAAGAATATGTTATGCATCAGAAAAGAAAGTGAGAAGAATATATTCCATTGGTGGAGTTTTCATACAATAATGGGTGTTAATAATCTTTGAAGATGAGTCTTCTTTAGGCACTTTATGGAAGGATTTGTAATACTCCTATCAGTTGGAGTGATATAGTAAATAGGGTGTTGATTAGACCAGACATGTTGGCAGAAATGGAATAGGAAATGGAGGTTATCAAGAAGAATATAAAGGTATCATAGGACAGGCATAAAAATTATGCAAATCATAACATGGTGTTTTAGGAGTTTCAAGTTCGGGAATATTTGTGTTTGTGCATCTCTCTGAGAAAAATCTCCTTGAGGATTGGGTCATGTGCCAAGATGACACCTCAGTATTGTAGTCCTTTCAATATTCTTGAGAGGATTGGACCAGTAGCCTCTCGAATTACACTACCTCTAACAATGAATGCCCATGATGTTTTCCATGTGTAATTTATTAAGAAGTATGTGAAAGATTATAATCATTTGATTTAATGGTCTATATTACAGGTGGAACCAGAAGGATAATTCTATCCAAAACCTTAGTGCATTTTGTATTGAAAGATTCTTATGCTCCAAAATCGAGCAATCAAGCAAGTTAAAGTGCAGTGGAAGAACCTTGGGCCCAATGAAGCTACATGGGATATGTATCCTTCTCTATTTGCTGGTTGAGTGGCTGTGATTTGATATATGTTTTGATGTTATGTTTTGGTTATGCCTGTGTATAGGCATATGTATGTAAATACTTCATTGAGTTGTGTTATAAAGCTCAAATAAGTAGTATGATGTTCATGGTATGTTGGATATGAATTCAATAGTATGATATGATGTAAATGTTTTATATAGCTATGCTATAAAACTCCATATGAAGCATACATTTGTTAATTTATAAGTGTCATTGAACACTGAGGATGTTATTCCCCCAAGAGGGAGGGGTTTGTAATAACCCATGGTTGATTTCATATGTAAATAAATAAAAATAATATCTAAGGTCAAGGAACATAATTTCCAAACTGAATGTTGGGAAAAAACATAGTGATGGGGATCACTGGTGATTAATAAATGGCTACGTAAATTGCAAAGGAAAAGAGGCATTAATTGACATTTATTTATGAAAATAGAAGAAAATACGAAAGAAGGAAGGTGAAATGTCACATAATTGCATGTGATGAAAACTAAAGGAAAAATAGATGAAAGTGAAGAAAATATAGGCCTCAATGATAAAAAGGATTCTACGGATGAATTCATGGCTTTTCCTGGTTTATCTTTTGTCATACTCTTCCACACTTAGAGAAATCTTGGAGCATTGTTGGAGCATGCTTGGCGAACTCTAGTTTTCATTGGATTTATAGAAATAAGGCAAAGGAAAAACATGAAATTCCAAGGGGATAGCGGGATTACTAGCTATAGCGGGATTAATTTGCAGGTATCAAGTTACATGTGTGATTTACTTGCTCATTTTGGCATGCATGGAATATGCATGTGGTTATTTTGTTATGATCTATCATTGGTGTGGATTATTTCCTTGAGTGACAATGGTTTTTCATATCCTTTACATTTCCTGGATAGCCTTGGTGTTGTGAGTTTTGCACTTTTTGTTTCTCATTGGTGCTCAAGTTCCTTATGGCTATTGGTTGAATCACTAGTTCCTGGAGTCATTGGTTAGAACAAATTCTATGAAGCCATGGAACAACTTCTGTTGAGTTACAGATCCTAGAGCCTTCATTAGAAAAACGCTCTGGAGCCCTTGATGGGTTGAGTTACTAGTCCAAGAGCCTTGATTGGACAAACACTCTAGAGCCCTAGAAAGTTTTTGGTTAAGTTATTAGTTCCTATATTTGCGGTTGGAGCAAACACTCCAGAGCCATGCACAACTTGGGTAGAGACCAATCTAGTTGGTGTTATTGATATCCTACCATGAGGTGGAATCATTGGTTGATAATTGAGGTGATTTGGCCTCTAGAATCCCTAGTTTCATTTATATTGGTTTATTACATGATATCCCATATTCATTATTGGAATATGGCATGATGTTGATTGGGTGAAAGAGAGATTTGTTTCAACCCAATCTATGGTCGAGTGGTACATGGAAGTCCTTGACTTGGTCGGTTTCTTTATATTTTAATAAGAGCCCCTTTACTCTTGTATTTTCATGAGTAATTGTGCTTGTTATTATTTGATGGTTTTTATTTCATGGTGTATATGTTGTTAATTTTCTTTTTATGTGCTCATTATAAGATGTATATTGGTTATGAATCTTGATGTGTTTTTCTTTGTGGATGAATGGTTAATGGATTCGTGAGCTAATATATGTTATTTCAACTATTATGAGAGGGCATTAGATATTACTGATGATTTTCAAATATGTATCAAACCCCTATGTCTAAATATGCATTCATGAGCTGTAGATTACATGGTCATCATATGTTTGATGAAATGACCTTCATGGTTAGGCCCGGTATGGTTACTTCCTTGATAAAATTTTGTATGAATAGTTTTTTCCTAATGTCATATTGATTTTGCAAAGTCTCACTGAGTTCTGGGTATTGGTCTAGAGGCTCAGCTGGAATTTAGGCTCATAATCCATGATTGCATGCTATGAAATGGAAATTTTAGGTTGCAACCACATGGATACAAGCTTATGAGAGAATTTGGAGGCTTTCAGCCACATGGATGCCTTTTTCTGGGAGCGGTTGAGGGATTAGGGTAGGAAAACATGTGTCTAGCTCAGCTTTTTACTACCTGCGGTGGTTACCTAGCCTCTAAGTGACCTATAGCCCCTGTACAATGTGTTGAGTTATCAATTTGTATTCCATAATTCGCCCCACTTCCCTAATGGGACCTAGGAGGTTGGGTCTTGTCATAGTAGCTGCTCATCTCATGTTGACCTTGGTAGGCCAGTGAAACTAGGTAGATATGGGAGGGATGGTTACACTGGCCATATTCATATTATGTTTATTTGAGTATGGATCCACAATGTATGTCTAGTGGCCATGACTTTTCTTTGTTCAGATCATTTTTTACACACTTCCATACATAGTTCTATAGTTATCGACATGCAATATTGAGTCTGGGAATACCAACCTTAGAGATGATTTCATTATTACATTGTACCATGATCCTTGATTGCCTACTTTTAGGTATCCAACCAATTGATCTCTAATCTGGACTTTTGCATGATAAAGGACGTCAAGCCTCATAGATAATTTGAGACTTTTCCCTTGAGGAGGAAATTCATTACATGTCATTTTGTCACCATTAGAAAGAAGACCACAAATCTAGATCCCTCGCCATATGAAGGAACCTTGTCTGTAATCCCCTACAAAGTCAGAAGAAAAACCATTATGAAGATCCCAAGAATCCTAGATTTCATTCCCTAAAAACCTTAATTTTATGCAGTGTCACACCTTTCCTAGACACAAACCATGACACCATACATTTAGTCATTCACACTTGTGTATACAGAGTGTGACAACCTTTCAACATGGGTAAAAATAAGAAGTAATGTATATAACCTTGTTGAATATTCTTACCTTAACCAACTAGACTTTGAGCTCCTACTTCTTTAAACCTCATCCCAAGAATGATGGATCTCAAAACCCTTATCATGGAATCAATCCCCCTTAGTTCTAGATCTCATCCCTTAGAATATGGATCTTCAACCTCGTCTCCTCTCCTATAAATACAATGCAAACTAAAAGAGTAGGGGTTGAATTTTGAGGTGCCCTTATGTTTTCATATCGAAGAGTGAAGGCTTATCATTGCAAGAGGAATGATTGGGTATTTCTTGGAAGAGATAATATGACATCAAGGCCAAAAGGGTTTTAATATTGTCTTCCCATTGTTAATACAAAGATGATTGTTTTTCTCATACAATGCATGCAACACTTACATACGTATATCAAAACTCCTTGACATTTTGGTTAGAAATAACTTGAATTCATTTATATATTGTATGCGTTGATCTTGTGTTGTTTTTGTCATTACATATTTCATTCCACTGATTAAAAGTGGACTAGGTTATCAAGAAAACAAAGAATTGATGGATTATTTTGGCCATCTGGTAAGTTTACCTATGAATGATTCACATATTTCTAGAGAAGAATTAGTGTATTTTGTTTTGATTATTACTAGGCTTGGTTTCCAACCCTAGAGAGATCTTGGTTTGTTTGTAGAGTGAGATTCATATAGATAACAATAGGAGTTTATGAAGTAAGTGACTCATTGATAACATGACACTTGAGATCCTAGTTCAATATGTCATTAATTGCTAAACATTTTATGGGTATTTGAGAAAAAAATTCCCATCATTTGGAATTGATCGAATTTAGTTTTCCAATGTTTATTTTTGTTACCATTTTAGAATTCTCTCAATATCTCAGTATTGTGGTAAGAAAAAGGGCATAATGCAGGGTTTTGTTTCGTATATTTATTTAGTGTATGGGATGTAATGCTTTGTAGATTGTGTATTGTTGATAGTAATAAGCACTCTGTGTTATGAGCACAACATATTTGAAAGTGGGTTGAAGAAAGTTCATATTTTGAATGTTTAAGTTGAAGAAAGCACCAACTAAGAAGATGTTACAGTAACTAAGTGTAGTTAAGATTATTTTTATTAAAGTCGGTTCCTTATACAAAGAAACACAACTAGGTTAATTCTTAGAGACAAAGAATAGAGGAGAACTCATGGAAGTAGAGTGGACAATTGCAAAATAGATCACAGAGCATATAATAGAGTGAATTTGTCTTGCTAGTAGGTTGGTGCATACAAACACTTGTAGTAGAGGGGATTAGTCTTATAGTAGATTGGTGCCCATAAATTCTTGAAGTTGAGGGGATTGGTGAGTCTTGTAGTTTGGTGCCTAAAAATTATTATAATCATAGATTGGTGCCTATAGTGGACTATTATATAAATAAATTTTATGTTTTTCCTCGCCAAATAGTTTCCACATATATAATTTGTTTCGTGAACTTCCTATGTGATTATTTTATTATGTTTCTTAAATGTTTGAATAAGTCAAAAAATGTCTTATACATATTCACCCCCCCTCTCAGTATAAGTGTGAATTCATCAATTAAAATCAGAGTAGAAGGAATATATCAGAGAGGCCATGGAAAGTTACAATGGTTCTTTCACAAACAAATCCCTTCAATGGATAAAATTATGCATTTTTTAATCTAAGGATGCATACTTATCTTTTGTCTCTTGGTTTTAATTTTTTTTCTATTTGTGGTGGACGGTTATAAGGTTTCAACAACTCCTCCATATGATCAATATCGTAAAAAGTCTTGGCTATACAATGAAAAACCCATGAATTCCATCTTGTGTGGCATATCAGAATAAAAGTCTATTAATGAAATGCATTGTGAGTTTGCAAAATGCATTTGGGACAAGCTTCAGAATAACCATGATAGAGATGAAAATGTAAATGGGGAAAGCTTCAAACTCATAGAAAATAGTTTGAGGGTATGAATATGAACGGAGATTAAAAAATGCAATAATCTCCCTTCATGTAGATGATATTGTCAATATTGTTAAAGGAATTGGTGAAAATATTGAGGATGAAATCATCAAAGGTAAGTTTTTGATATCCCCCCTTTTGGATTTGATGTAAAGGTATTTTTTATTGATGAAATATCTTTAAAGTTTGAATATGGATGACCTACATGTGATCCTCGCTCCATAAGAAATGAGGATACAAGAAGAGAAATTGGGATTAAAGGAAGTAGCCTTTAAAGAACCAAATAAGAAAAAAAGAAAACATAGATCCTTTGACTATTCCAACTATGAATCAGATGTAGAAGAAGCTAAATTTGTGAGAAAGTTGAAAAGTGGGATTCACAAATACAGAGGTAAGCTACCATTCAATTTTTTATTATTATGAAAGAATAGTTCATTTTTATTCTTAGTGTCCATATGTAAAATAAAAATACAATGTTGATGAAGAAGAATACAAAAATAGAAGAAAATATAATAGACACAAATTTTGAAGATACTCCAAGAAGAAAAAAAAATACTCTAAAGAATATAGTGGCTCGTTAGATGAGAGTGGCGGATATGCATATAGTGTTGAGAAACAAGTATTAATATTCATAGACATGGATGATGAAAGTGTTGATCAAGAAAAAATGGACCATTGTAAAGATAAAGAAGATTAAGTGGAAGAAGATATGATGGGGAATTAAATCTTGAATCAAAACCTATTAGTTCTTGGAAGAAATAGATATAATCATAGGAAATATTAGAAATAAAAATGAACTATTAAAAAAATATGAAAAGAAAAATCATGATTCTAATGAATCAACAATCATGCTCCTAATTATAGAACTAGAAGAGGAAAAAATAATAAAAGAGGTATTGATAAGTTGACTAAAAGAAAAGGAAAATGTGAGAAGCTAGAAGTAGAGGTTATTTCTTTGACAAAAGAACTAGAAAAGGAAAATATTTAGCTGAATCAAGCTTGAAATTTGGAAGGAAAAATGAAATATAAGATGACATTCTTAGTTCTAAAGGCCTCCTTTCATTAAAATGAGCCTAGGTTATAAATAAAATATTAATACTTCACTTTGATAATGTACTCAAGAGATTTATCAACAAATAAAGAAACACCAAGAAAGGAGATAACAATAAGTAGAAAACTAATTTTACTCATAGGGTCAACCATAATGGTTTCGAAAAATCTTCTCTGCTAAGAAGATATTTCACATTCTAGTATAAAATAATTTCCTTGCATATTTCATTTTATGTAATATTATTGTCGGTAACACAATGAATTATTGATTGTATCTGAGAAATTATCATATTAGAGATAGATATGCAAAATATTATAAGACTTCAGATAATGTTTATGTGAACAACAAACCTAGAAGATTCAATGAGAATGATGTTGGAAACTACATTTCAGTTACTCCCCTATTGTATCATGTTGAATGCCATAAGTGAAATCATTATCGGTGCAAGGCATGCGCTTGTAGAAGAAAAACAATAAGGGTTCCACAAGAAAGAATACTAAACTATACATAAAGGTATAAAAAGTAATGCCAAAAAAAAGGAAGAATAAGATTTTCACTATATTCTTAAAATATAGAGAGCCAACGTTATATTGATAGTAGATGTTCAATGCACATGACCAAATATTAGAATAAATTTATTAATGTAAAGTAAGAAAAAAGAGGTAGTGTTATTCTTTGAAATAATGCATTAGCAATGATAGAGGTAAACGGAACAATCAACCTTGATAATGGAGTACTCCAATTCAATATGTCTTGTATGTTGGAGGTTTAAGAAATAATATTATATGTTATTCAAATGTCTGGTCAAGGATATGACCTTACAATTCATTCAAAAAATTCTAAGATAAGGAAAGTAGGATTCAGAATATTAGTCGAAAATGCAACTAGAACCTCAAGTAATATATATATATATATATATATATATATATATATATATATATATATATATATATATATATAGTAGATGAAGTTAAAAGGAGAAAATGTTGTATGGAGAAATTGGATGAAAGCTAGTTATGGCATACAAGGATGGGTGATATTAGTTTTGAAAATATACTAAAAGTCAACAAATAAAAAGTGATATGCTACCAAATATATCAAATTCAAATGATACTATTTGAAATCCATATCTATTGTTCTAGGAAATGTCCTGAGATAAGGAGTTATTTCCATGTAGATCTAGCCCTCTAATCCACTAGACTATGTGTGTAATTTAGTGAGTTCCTAAACCTAAATACCAATACACCTAACAAAATATATATTCTAAGGTAATAAGCATGCACCTGATCCCTCATAGGATAACGTGGTAGATTTGAAAATGGTCTTGGAGATCCCACATCTAATTGAAAATCCTACTCATTTCCTTCCATAGACACAAACTCCTACACACGTTAACCACCAAACAAGATGAAAGGTCCACCTACACAGAGAAGGAATTAGCATGCATAGTAGAAAGCAAGATATATATGCAAATAATAATCAATAGCATACATAAGAAAAGAAATCACATGTACTTTCATTAATTTTAAGCTTCATTAGATCATGTATGTTAAGTTCATTGTTGTCATAACCCTATTTTCCTCTCCACTATAGTAAGAGAAACCTAAGTTCAACTTACCTAAGTTACTGACTAGAATGCATCCCCTTTTCACTTCTAAATGTACTTATGTGGGGGTTATGCCATGTTAAAAGGGTGAAATTACATAATTGAGCAATTTCTCATAATTACTTTTCGAAAATACTATAATTATGAGATAATAATTATTTCATAATGGAGGTAATTGAGAAAAATATCAGAATTGAAAAAAATGTTTCTAGAGGACTATTTCCCCAAGGATATCAACTAGACTTGCTTGTGTATGAGTGGTCTAAGGGCTTATTATTGGAGAAGATTCCTTAACACTTCATCACCCTAAGTGTCTACATTCATTTTCATTGGAGTCTCTCTGGTTCTATATATATTGGTCTATCCTAGAGGGTCAAGCTAGTTAGGAAGCATTGTTATGTTGCCACTTGAATTCTATTCTAGACATCCTTAAGGCCATACTGCTCATAGTGGGGAGAGTTGGCGAGATCTTGGAAAGGAGATCCAAATTTGATGGTATAACTTGTCTTGTTTATTTATGGTTAATAGAGATAAATGCCCCCTTCTCCTGAAATGTATTTGCAATTAATTACTCATGTTATTTCCTATTGCTTTGAGTTAATGATATTCTGCAAAAGATCATTTGTCATCCTTGTTTGGTTTTGCATGTGTGTAGGCCTAGGTCGGCAGTGGAAGAGAAAGATCTCCTAGTCGGAGGGAGCATATTATGCATTAAGCTAAGGAGCCTTCAAAAACCTTCAAGGAGGCCATTGTTGGTTCAAACACTTTAGATTCAGGGAATGCATGATTGACTGCATATTTGGTCATATAGTTGGGAACTATTCCTTGCATTGCTCTATCCATTTATTTTACTATCTCGTAAACACAATCAAGGAATATGATTATAGAACAATAACTCCTTGTAGATGTGGGAATTTTTCTACAATAGAATTGGTGCTTTCAATGAGAAATGTTATCTTTTTCCCTCTTTGTTCTCAGATATCTTCTCTTTTTCATTGGATCTAGCTTTTATGGTCTTCCATTGAGTTTTCTATGCTTGTATGGATTCATTTGAGTCTCCAATTGTTTATTTTTCTTTAGATATGAGCTGATCTTGGATTTGAATTTTTGTTTTTGTTTTTTATATGAGAGAATAATAGATATTGGAATTAAAATTAAATTATAGAATTTTATGTACACAATTTTACTGAATTAACCTTAGATATGGATTCCTCTCAATTTTTTTTTTCCAAAAAAAAAACATTGGGAACAAACTTTGTATGAGGATTTCATGGCCGATTGAATATAGTTGGTTGAATTCCTTCCATGGCCACACCCACAAGTTGTCTTAGAGCGTGGCTAGAACATTTAAGCGAATGGTTACCCTCTACTCCATTCAGTTGCAGTCACTCTGACCTCCCACACACCCATGTGGTTGGTACTGTAAGTCAAAAAACCTTAAGAGATCCTATAGGACTCTTGCTAATATGTTTCTTAACCTGTACATGGAACCCATATCTATTGTAGATTTGATCCTGCCTTTTCTTTTTTATTGCATTTGTTTACATTTTTTCTTGTGAGGGTTTCTTGCTTCATCAATTGGATTTCATTTATTCCTCTTTTCTCTGGTTTTATTTTTGGTTTCATGGATCAATTGTCACTGCTATTATTAGTTGTTGAATATATTAGATCTAAACCCACTTTCCTTGGGTTGTATTAGATCCTTCTTTTTATTTCTCTATAGTGTTTTCATTGGAGGTTTGGTGTTCTTTGGTTAGGGATATTTCCCTCATCCTTGGATTTACTATTTAGAGATGTTTGGTTGATAGGTAACAACTAGGATCTGCTTTTGATTTTAGTTTTGCAACCATATTTGACTTCATTTTTCCTTTGTCACTTTTGCTTGAGTGATTATTTGGTCTTGTGTGCTTGTTTTGTTCACAAGAGGTGGTGTTTTGTTTTGGTTGTGAAAGTTGGCACCCAAGAACTTTATTTGGGTGTGTTTGTTCTATTTTTTATTTAAAATTCTTGTTATCACTCACACTTAATCTTTTCTAAGCCTTCCTGCCTCTAGGGTTTGGTTTTGACCATTGTAGAACATTGTGCTACAACCCTAGCTTGTTGACATTTCCTTCCTACTTTTCACCTTTTTCATTTCTTATTGATTACTTGAGATTTCTTTCTTGTCTTTGGATTCCTAGCTCTTACATTTTTTGAGTGCTTTACGTTCTAGCTTGGGGACTTTTTGGCCTCTTTTTGGTATCTTATTTCTTGGTTTGTCTTTTGTGTCTAAATTCCTAGAAATTTGGGGTTTTCATTTAGAAACTAGTGAGAGGTGCATGTGGTAGGCATTTGCATGTTTATAGTGAAAAGACTCTTACCCTACTGTAGTTAGATTTCATTGAAATAGAAAGAGAATTTTGTCATATAGCTATATTAGGTTGTTACTAACAAAGAGTTTATCTCACACGAAATAAAATTAAAGCATTAATAAATTCAATGAGAGTCGTACTTTACATTTATTGGTAGTGCACCAACATTAGCTAAGGTTGGGGATTTTGAGATACATGTGTGAGTAAACTAATCCAAGACCATAAAACAAACTTAGTAGCATAAGCTAAGGAGTGAAAAATGCTTCACCATGCCATGGTCAGAACCTGTGTTTTCTCTAAACCCATGCAAGTGGGGGTTACGCTTAGGTCATAGCATGAGAGTTTCTCCTCATGGCTACCCAACTCATGGTAGGGAATTCCGTGTTGTTGGCTAACTACCCATAATCCTAATATTTGACCACCCTCGTGGAACAAGGGAAACCTTAGTGGCTAGTCTTAGGAAAAGACCCCATAGGTGTTGGTTGTGGGCATCCACCATCCCTCTACCACACCTTCCCCTAGACATGTCTACTTGCAATGTTGATGTTTCCTAAATATGAAGTATTTTGGAAGGCCATCTAGAACATACTACTAGGAATGGCTTGTGTGTTTGACTACATTCTAGGACTTTTCTAGTGTGTGTTGTTTGGTTTGAATCATTAGTTAGACCTTACGGGTGTGTCTACTAACTTGTTTTCATTTATATACATTTATTCACCGTAGATGAATTCGATCACTATTAGTAACGTAGAATTCATGGTTTACCTCGTCAATGGGGTGGAAATTTTACTCCTATTTGTAGAGTGTCTCTTAGTGTCCAAGACCAAGGCCAACCTATAGTTGTGGAATCTATTACTAGTCCTCCTGGTAGTGATTTGGTATCCATTGAGACATTGGTGGATGATTCAGTCTCTCCCATTAATCCACCTTTGCCAGATCCATTAGGACTAGAGTTACTGTGACTAAACTGAGATGGTCCTAGAACCACTTACACACGTGTTCCTCTTTTACTGATGTAGGAGGTTAGTTCCTCTTTAACTTCTACATATGTAGTCTTTACTATTATGTCATCGTTTCGACCACTGAATGTGGAATGACCTACACCTCCATCAATGCCTCTCATGTATTCTTGGGGCATTCCACTAGTCTCTTCTATGGCTCCTTTAAATTTTCCCAGTGCCCCTATGCCTATTCCTTCATTTGTACTAGCTATGGTAGTCAACCCTAGTCCGCTTATAGGATTAGGGATTTTTACTCCTTGATTTGTTACACCCACTATTATTGTTCCTGAGATGGTATGATAACCTCAATAAATGTGTTGGGAGGATAATTTGTTACTCTTAGCTTATCTCGGGGAAACCTTACTTCTAAAATTTCTCAAGCTTTTTGTAATTCATTGTTTGAAGGGATGCCACACTCTAATATTTTTCCTAGAGAGACTAGTTTATCCAGGGACAACCTTGCTATTACCACCATCACATCTATGTGTTATTGTCCATATCGTGGTGCTGGTGCAAATGGTGGCCCATCTATTCCTATTAGGTATAACCCAATTAGCATCCATGCTTCCAGGGGTAATTTTCTCTCTTGGGGCACTTGTCCTCAGGGAAAGATCCTCTCATCAATCATGATGGCCCACATCCCTTATATGCTCAAATTTTTTTTTTACCATGGTCAACAACCTATTTCTCAAAACTAGTATGTGGGGGTACCTCATGTCTGGTCAGGGGGCTCATTCTCCTATGACCCATATAGTCAACTTCATAATCATTGTCTTCTCTTGACCTTTAGGATTTGGCAAATATTACTAATGACCCCATTGGACATGATCCTTGGTATCCACCCATGCCTGCCAACTTTACTTCTGACATCCCCAGGTGTGAAGATAAACTTAGCGAAAAAACATCAACATATATCACCACCTAACATTTGTGTTGTTCATCAAATTCATGCGTGGCTAATTCAATTAAGCTATGCATGTTCCAAAATAACCTAACTAGAGATGCTACTAGTTGGTATATTGAACATGGTACAACAACTTCCAATGATTTTTTCTTTTTAGCCCAAGCCTTTTTAACTCAATTTTAGTTACCAACAAGGTATGACATTGAAACAAATATTTTGTTTGACTTCAAACAAGACAACGAAATGTTGATTTATGACCATATTCATGAGTGGTGAGGACGTAAGAGGTTAGTTTGAATGAAGCTTCCTAATGAGATTCTTTAGAAATGGTTCATTTGATCATTGTCACCTCCTATAGCCTCGGATGTTTCCATGTTCAAGGTTGCTATCGAGGAACAAGCTATCTTGGCTACCTAAGAATTGGATTTCCTTTATTCACAATCGAGCACCCTTTGTGAAGTAATTATGAATGCTCATTTCCCTTCTATAAACCCACACAAACCTACCCCAATAGCACACATTGATGGTATTATTGGTTCATTCTCAATTTTTTTTAGTCGAATAACTACCCAACTGGGGAAATCCATTGTGGCATCACAAGCCTTAAAAAGTGCCCTTGGCTCTACAAAAGCACCCTCTTTTAAGAAAACCACCAATGTTCTCATGGTGAATTTCACAACACCTAAGAAGATAGAAAAACCTAGTTCAAAAATAATAAACAAAAGAATAAACTTGATTAGGAGAATCAACCAAACCCACATCATCAAGGAGGGGGCACATCTGAATGTTGTTTTAATATTGAATTCCCTTGAAAGATCTATCAAGGTGATCGTTTGACTCCCGAGTGGCCTCTAATGGATGAATTTAATGAACTTACTCCACCACTAATTGCTACTTAACAACCTGTTGTTTTGACTCATCCATTCCCTGCACAGCCATAACAATAAATTATTGCCCACTCTCCTCTACCTCTGCAGGTGGGAAACGAGGGGCCTTATTTCCATCCTTCTACTAATATGTCCATCCTTATGTGCGAAGAACAAGTAAGTGTTACAGCATGAGCTAACTCATATGATCCTACTGAGTTGAGTTCTTCTTATAAGGACTCAGCCACCTCAGCTTCTTCAAATGGACCTCTCACACTAGATAACCTTATGGAGCCGATCTATCACAAATCTAAGGGTGTCATTCACAAGACTACACACAAACCATTTGTGCAGGATGCCCAACATCACAGTATTGTTGATGACTTAGCCCAAGCTCCTTGTGCCATATCTACGTTGGAGGTTTTGGAGAGCTACCCTTAACAAAGAAAAGCATTGTTGTCTACGATCGAAGGGCTGGATACCTATGACTCAAATCTCATTGCATCCAATGCTGACAAGATTTCCTTTAAACTTTCCCACCATATTTCCTTTCTTATTACTATGCTTATGTTTCATAGGGATATTCATCGCACTTTGGTGGATGAAGTCTCTTCTACTTGTGTCAAGTCAACAACATGGTGGAAAGCTTTCAGTTCTCTAACACTCACCATGTCCACTACTACTTTACAGGCATTTGATGGGCACCATTTCATCCCTAAGGGGAATCTTCCCAAGTTTTCCTTTGAGCTAGGGGGAAAACTACCTACGTCGATGTTGAAGCCATCGAGGCTCATTGGGATTATTTCTACTCCTTGGTCATATAAGTTGTATCTATGCTATTATCACAATTGTGTCTTTGATATTTCATGTTCTCTTCTTTCCCCATGAAGGAAATATTGTCATGATTGATCAACTTGACTATTGTGTGTCATCATCTTAACATACCACTATGATCACTTTGGTTTTTCTTGTTGGAAATAACCCTAGGGGTTACAAGAGTGTTGGCATAGGCTTATTTAAAATCTCATCACTTATTGGTATATTTCCTCAATGACCACCACTTGACATTCCTCCTTCCTCGTTTACCACTACTCCTATGTATATGGTCTCTCTTGTCACATGTGGACCCCATAGGTCTTATAACCCTTCGGAAGTGTCTTCTTCTATAGATCTAGATCAACATGGTAAGAATACACTAAGTTTAGTGGAATAGATTCCCTCCTTGGAATTCCGATCAGTACCTCCTAACAGTGGTGAGAAACTCCATCCAAATATGGAATACAACTAGGATCATTTCCCACATGGGCCATCAGTCCACCTCTTCCATGTGACTCCCTTGACAATAATTCTTCTTCTCAACTAGTCATCTTATAGGTGACAAACTCACTTATGGATCATCCTAGGGAGATTATGCCTCTTCATTCCTTTAGTCTTCCCAACTTGGAAAAGGTAGAGATTGGAAAACAAAATCTTGAATCGATCAAGGACACATCTCCTAAAGGCCCCTTGGAAATGCCACCCTTTGACCAAGTCAAATGTTGGGTTTCTAATGTTGAACTTTCCAATGACTTTTCCACCTCATCTCCACCTTTCAATGAGTGCCTTATCTCCCCTTTACATCTTGATAGTCCTTGTCAAGGATCCCCACTAACTCACAATGCTACTCACCTTGTATGTCCTTAGTTCATTCCCAACAACTGTATGGTTCTAGGTGTTCCCTAGCATCATTAATCTTTAATAATTGAGAATTTCAACCTTTTATGGCATGGAGCCTTCATGGTGCATTATATGGTACCTACACACCTCCATGAGTTCATGTATGGAAATCCTTGGCATGTGGCTAACAATGGGCACACTTTAACATGAACTATTAGACTAAGTCATGCTAGTTCATACTGTACATAGTTGTGTGATGCTTTATCTATTTTTTGGTTTGGTGTGATATGGGTATTTTTCATTCCTTATTTATGCCAAAAATACAAAATAATTATAAAGATAAAAAAATCAAAAGTATATATTCATGTTTTTGCCTCATCCATGTTTATTTCTTTCATTATGTTACTTAGCCATGGGTCTAGTCTTTCTGGATCATGTTTATAGGATAGGGTGGCATTTTTATTATGAAATCCTTTGAACCTTAGGTTTTTTTCTCTTTAACCTGGCATATAGGGGTAGGTCACATATTTCTATCTCCATTGCAGTATCCATCATTAGTACCATATTCAATGTTCCTTAGGTTTGACCCCATAAAGCTCTGGAATTAGGCCTATCTTCTTTATGCAGGTCATAGCTTGGTGATAGATCCTATCTACTCATGGATGCCCTAGTATAGCATAATTTTTGTGATATCGGTGTCCATGCAGTCATTTTTACTCCTTTTCATAATCTCTCCTCCTGACCCACCATGACCAAGAATATGAGCCTCATGTCCTCTTCTTCATCATTTTTTTAGCCATACCATAGGAGGATTCCACGCTTTATCCTTTGCGATTGTCACATTTTATTAGATTATTTCTACATGATGAGCCTTGGTTTCTTCATTCCATTCTCATCATCTAATTGGCCTATGATTAACTTTCAATTGGAGTTTTACCCTTTCTTGGAGGAGCCAATGTGATGAGTGGTCTCATTATCTAGCCTCTTGACCTTTACATGTTTTGAGAAGTTCCACCATGACAAAAACTAGTTGCTTCCCTTTATACCACTCATTCCTCTACGATGAGTTTCATTTAATCTATTTTCAGACTCCTTAACTTAGAAAATATTTCCAAGTGAGCTTGTCTCCTTCACGCTTATTAAAGTACTTGAAGGGATTTCTATTCAATATAAGTTTAATCCTTTTCTAGAATAAGTACAATAATCATAAAAATGAATACTCTAGTCCTTTATGGTTAGAAGGTTCTTCCTTATATTGTTTTGCCTTTGTTTTGGGCTTACGGGACTAAATTTATGAAAAAGGAACCTATTGAGCATAATTTTCTTCTCTTCTGTTGGACACCTAATCCTAAAGGGTTAGCGTGGAAGCCGAATGGACGAAGCAGTCCAAGGGACCTTGGGATGTGAATCCCAACGGTCACCATATTGTACTATAAATGTACATCTTTTGTGAATAAAAATAGTATCGCATGCTTTATCTTTCCTAATTGTTCTCCCTCACCATGTCTGTTTAACATGGTATCAGAGCCATGATGAGTGGCCTATTTTCCCTGAGCAACTGATCTGAGTTGCCTTGAATAGTGCTGGCCCAGTCTTCATTACCTGAAGAACGCCTGCCTGCCTGCCTGAAGCTGCATACGTAATTTCTGAAGGAAACGCACAGGTCCGAAAAATAGTTGTAATGCCTGCTGTCCTGAGAGCTGCTCAGTCCTGAGCGCTACTCTGACATTGATTCCCTGGCTCTACCTCTGCCTGACCTGACTATAAGCGTTTTCATTCAAGGCGGTATTGCTCTCTCTGACTGCCAGAGACTGCGCCCTCATGAGTCATTATAATGAATGCGCATAAGCGTTGATGCATTTCTGATTTTGAATTGACTTTGAAGCATAAGCGCTGATGCGTTTCTGATTTTGAATTGATATTGAATGCACCTAAGCATTGAATAATCTTCCCTGATGCCGATTTGCAACACGTTGCTCTCAGAAACATTCAACGTCGCTCCTCTGCCTCCTTTGCTCATTCCTATCCGATATTCTTTAAACTGTCTGTATCCATCACTTCAGAAGTTCTCTGCTGTCCACAGGAATCTACAATGCGATGGCGGTGGAACTAAAGATAAAACAAAACTTAAAATATACATAAAAAGCTTGTGAGCGTTTGAAATGGAAAGGGTGAAGAAACTGGAGTCTATGTTGTCGTGTTGCTATCTGGTTGTGTTGGCTAAATTCCTGTCGCTAAGCCTTGTGTGTGGAGAATCCATTTAAAGACAAATTGGGTGGAGTTTTGAGCTATTGTTCCGAGAATTAGATTGCTGGAATGGGCAGAGGAAATATTTTTCATGAAGTATTAACTCATCAAGGAGAGGCAAGCATCATTTTTCTATAGCAGTGAATGGAACTTTGCAGCTTGAGGATTTATTCAAGCGTGAATTTAATAGCACCTTCATTCTGATCCTGTCTGAAGGCTTAGATTTCGGCATTGTCAAAGGATTTGGTTCAAGTTTGCGTTGGTTCTGCAATTTGTATAGTTGTCATGAGAAATTTGGGGAATGCCAGGATCGATTTAATCGTGGGTGTGGAAAACCCTAGGTTGCAAGCAATATCCACCATCCAGGAAGCAGCGAACGGTTGGGTTAACAACAAAGTTTGCCCCTTTTCCAATATTAAATACATTACAGGGGGAAACGAGGTTTTGCCTAGTATGTGAGACGTGTTGTATCTTGTCAATGCCATCAAAAAATTCTTCCAGAGCAGAAGTGTGGTGATGAAAGACGGAGATCACAACTACAGAAAATTGTTCGATGCCATTTTAGATTCTTTTTTTCTCTGCAATTGAAGCTTGGGATATCCCAATGTCTCAATAATTGTTACTGGACACCAAGAGGCCGAGTACAAACATCGAAACCTATATCTTCGACGAGGACAAGAAGTTGGCCACTGAGACGGAGCGGTCACCATTGAGGGGCAAAATGAGATGAGGAAATTATGAAAATCATTTTGGAAGGTAAACTTCGTCGCGGAAATCGTTTGGAGGCATCTTCCACGTGTCAATATCAAATATTTCTTTCCTCTCCGCTTGGTTCAGCTCTGTCAACACGCGTATTGTGAACACGGTATATATCTATGCAAAGTGTTACAACTTAATTTTAATTGATATTGAATCGATTTAAATCTTGGTTTATCACTGTAACGTGGCCGAACTCTGCAACTAACTCATGCAATAAGTCTCGTAAGGACCAGAAACTACCACGAGGAGAAAATGACTGCCATGTCTGTTTAATTCTAGTAGCGCGCTGCTTGTTCTGGGCGGCCATTATTTTATCTGATACACGTATGTGCGCCATTGGTTTTGTAAATCTTGGCATGCGCAGTTATTCACTCTATGAAACTGCCCAGCCACGAGTAAACCATGGGCAGTGTATGAAATATCCAACTTTACAGGTCAACTTAACAGGCTAACAAACACGTTTTTCTCACCGCAATATCATCAGCCTTAAGCAACAGGTTGACTCCTGCTTTCAACGGCACCACCCACGAAATTTCTGATGCGCCTCTTTCTTTCACAAATATGAAGGACATATTTTATATATATACGATATTCATTGCATTTCCCACACATTGATCTTCTGAAATTAGTTGGTCGGATCATCCACACGAGTTGTAGCAGCGTGGGGAGGCAAGGTCGTTCAAGGAGACCTGCAGCTACTATGGGGCGCATCCAATGTATTTACTCCTGATTTGACCGAGTGTAATCAAGGTTGAAACGTGTCTTCTCATCTTTGACAAAGTGAAGAGCCACTTCCGGGAATCCCTTCTGCTGCAGGCAACTGACCAAATTCCCTGATTCCAGAACAAGAAGTTGTGGCATCCATTGCCTCTGGTGTATTCCTTTACACCATAATTGTATGTTAGCTCCAGAACTGTTGTCTCTTCCTCATTGGCATATCCCAGCATTGCTATTGTATACTCATAAGAATCGATCAAGATCACCAACACGAAGCATGATGTGTATGAAATTCAGTCTGAAAAATACCGTATAGTGCTATGCCTTTAGAGATACACCGTCCAACCATTACTAACTATGGCAGATATTTAAATATGTTTACTTTATCAGCATATATATATTTCAATATGAATTGGAGAAGTTCAGGCCCATGATTTTCTTATTGTCATATTTTCTTGGAGAAGTTCGAAGAGATTTGTTATTCACTGTGGAATAGTTTTGGCTAGACTTTGCATCAGATTTGGATTTTTCATCTTTCCAACAAGCTTTTAGCTTTCTGAGGAACTCAAAGTATCAGTTAGACATTGCATTTTTTTTGGGAAAATGGATCAAATTGGTGAAGTATTAGAGTTTTTGAAAACTCTAATACAATCTACTTCTAATGACACATTCCAAATCAGCAAAGCCTCTCTCTCAGAAATTCAGACATGTCTACAAACTGCACATGAGAATATTGAGTTTTTGCAGCTTGAGACAAAGCTGCAGCAAGAAGAACTACAGCAATGGAGTCATCTTTCTGAACCTGTTTCTGTTCAGAAGATTGAAACAGACTCCCATAAACAGCAAGTCAATAATGTTCCTGTTCATTCAACCAAAGCAGCAGTTTTACATGCAGATGTAGAAGTTCAGTCTGCACTTCCCAAGCCCATCATCAGACCTTGGGAACAGCTTGTCCACAACAAGCACAGAACTGGTCTTGGATATGACAAGGACTTGTCCTTTCATATTCCAGACTACTCAAAACCCATTCAGTTTCAGAGTGTTGGATTCATTTATGACAGTTCACCTGCTTCTCATGA